>ML786651.1:134405-147492 GCA_009831015.1 Picea engelmannii | reverse complement strand
AACACCTTCAGTAACCACTCACATAACCAGATCAAAGATCAACACACCGATGTTTTCACGTGGTAAAACCCCTACGGGGAAACATCCACGACCCCAGCCAACGTGGCCACTTGGAGCAGTTTATTAATGCAAAGAAAAAGATTGCAGAGAGTTTTTAAAAGAGAGTTTCTCACAATCGATCATCGGCAAATGACCCTCCATTCTCTTTAAATAGAGATCATGGACCAATCGGGTGTTAAGCCACAGATCAATGGCCGTTAAGATCAAGGAGAGTATGAACCGTCGGATCACTCTATGTCGGGAACGTATCGTGACCGTCGGATTTCCTAACTACAAATGCATACTAATGCATACTAAAGAAACACACTTTTACCTAACAACATATTAGACCAAGTAGATCTTAACTAACTCCTAAGTGTCTAAATATCCTAACACAAACTTCATGTTTAATAATATTTAGAACTTTGGAGGATGAAATATGAGTTTGCATAGAATAACACCTGGTTTTAGGGTTTAACAGTTATGTTAAACCTTCTTTGTGAACTGTAATCTCAATTAATGTTCAAGACCAATGGTATAGGTACGGGTTCCATTCTGACAATGGCCTGCCCCACCTAAATGGAATGTCAAATAAGGACGAAGCCGAATGAAAATCCCAGGCAAATTTGGTGGAATAGATGCCCCTCAAACCTGGCACCTTAGCTGAAGGAAAGGCATGTTATGCAGTGTAGCACCCGACCTTGGAGCATGTTTCATTGTTAACACTAAGATTACTGCCCGTACCCCCCTTTTTCAAATCTATCATTGTCATGGAATCAAGTTTTCACATGCTGAAAGCCTAGTACAACCATGTTAAGAGGGAATCATTGCATTTCAAGAATGAGTTACTAGACAGGTTTTGACTCTAGAGCACTTCAACTAGACTTGGTGCATATTCAAGGATGAGATTCAATAGCCTAGTTCACCTTGGACGAAGATTGCAATCTTGAACATACAAGAGTTATCTTTTTCAACAAGCTAAGCTTAGTGCATGTAGGAAGTAGAGCATCAGAGTTAAGAGATTAGATAGAGTTCATGTATGGAAGCCATTACTTCACATATTTTAATTTCAAGACATGCATGATAATACAATTAGTTCTATTAAATTCGTTGTAAGAGGTGTAGATTATCATTGTCCAAATTCCTTCATCTTCTACAAGATTTACTTCTTTCTTCATCCAATTTCTTAGTCTAAAGGCTACAGTATGGCATCCCCACCAATTTGAAGATACACATTTGAGAGTAATCATGTAGACGAAGAGATGAAAAGACCAAGAAACCTCAATGCACATTTGAGTTAGTGTGGCATGCATTCGATTTAACAAAGGGCGTGCAGTTGGCAAGGTTAACCTTCTGCATGCATTTGTGAACAAGATGGCAGGCATTATTCCAGTGTGTATGTTGCACACTCCAATGTACATGTTAAGGCATCCATATTTCAGGGCCATTGTGAATGGTGATGACATGTGGAACAGTCAAATCCATGGAAGGTTTAAAGGTATTTTATTAAAGGAATCAGGCATAGTGAAGGCATGGACATTAGTGAACCTATAGAAGGTCGAACCATAGGCAAAGGATGAACCAACAGACAGTTGCAATAGTTCAGAATGAAAATGAAAGAAAAGGAAAATAGATCGCAGAAAGAATGAGGAGAAAGGTGTGCTCGATAGAAAAGAGAACAAGAAAGAAACATGTTGTCATGGCCTATGGCCCAACAACCAGAGTAGTTGGTAAATTGATGTAGAGGTCTAGACCCATTATTATTTTTATAGAAATTGAATAAAGAGAGAGGTTGAGTGCATTGACAGTGGTTTTTCCTTGTAGGATTTCCACATAATATCCTCCCATGTTGTGTGTGATTGATGTTGTTCTTAATATTTGTAAGTTGCAGTTGTCTATATAAAAGCTTCAGGGTTGAATCTTGTGTGAAGAGTTAAACATGCATAAATGCAGTTTTGTTTTATCAATGTTGTGGATGGTCATAAGATCAAAAATGTAATGACAGAGATTTGAATGTTGAAGATGTAAGTCCCTATGCTTTATTCATGTTAACTCTGATTAGAGAGGGATAGTCCCTTCTGCATAGAGCAAGAAGAGTCTGTGAAATGGGAAGAGGAAATCTAGAATCAAGAAAAGAAGACAGTGCCCAAGGAGAGAAGATGATGTTGTTGAGTTTTTATATAGAGAAAGGAAGATCTCTAAAGAATAAGAGATGGAGTTACTTGTGAAGAAAAAAGGATTAGGTACATTTAACATGGGATGAGGATTCTATGGTGTGCGGTTCGGGTGACGAGGACATTGGCTACACTTAGCATCAAGCAATCATTGAATAAATTGCAGTTTGGTCTTGTTTCCTCTTGGATCTACACACAAGATGCCTTGAAAAAGTTATTAAATGCCTTCATTTTAAATAAAAGTGTATTATAATGTTTTTGAATTCATTTTTACTGTTGAAGTCTATGCGGGTGTACATACCATGTCTCCTCTAGATTTACATACCATGTCTCCTCTAGATTTACATACCATTTCTCCTATAGATTTGAACCTGTGACCTCTAAGAATGAAACACATGTTCTTAACCATTAGAACCATAAAGTAACCCTAAAACAAAACTTACTATAATTAAAAAAAAAAAAAAAACAATTAAATGAAAGTCAATGAAGCATATTGAGCCCAAAGTCGTAATGGACACTTCTAGACTCTTGGTGTCTCTAATCATGTCTCAATACATTCGATCATTTCATATCGTGAGGCACACGACAATATTTTGGTTGTGCTCAGTGAAAAGGGGTCTCTCATGCTCTATTTCCATGCATGACTTGAAGTTTCACTACTTAAGATGTACAGAGCAGAAACTACACTGGCTTCCAGAATTGGGTCGGTATCAAAAACTTTAAACCGACGTGTATTTTTAATGTTATGTGAATGCTAGGACTAGTTCTGTTTGGTAGCATTCTGTGACTAATTCAGGGTTTAGGATTTAAGTTTTGTTGATTGTACAAATGTTATCGAGAGTCTGTATATGATAGAACTCAAACTAGGTATTCTTGTCTGGTATTATGATGCTTTAGCATGACATTTTCTATATATGGTATTTAAGGAATACAGTGGCCAGTGTTTGTGTAAAGAAATTATTGATATACAGTTGAACATAATATGGGAGTACCATTGGGGATTTGAATAACTCGAAATTTCATGTTCTCTTTGTTAAATATAATGTAACCTCAACAGGTTGACTGTACACTGCCAACTGTCCTGGCCAACTGTACTTTCTATTCTTGATTTGCTTGAGCCTATTTAGCTCAGCTATTTCCCTTTGCATAGGACATATAATCTTCTTCATGAACTTCTTCATGTACTCGTTTTGTACTCTTCTTCATATATTCTAATATATTGTTTTATGTTCTATTCTTTCTCTCTACAATTCTTGCTTCACAATTTATCATGGTATCAGAGCTACAGTAGTAAGCCTCTTCACACAGGCTGGAGAGCAACACGATCCTCAAATAGCGTAGAGCTTCATGGACCTTGAGAGCATTTTGACACATACTTTTCACAAGGCTTGGAGAGTTTTTCATCATACTCTCGAAAGATCCTCGCAGGAAAATTCCACGAGGAAGAAGACCGTCATACGCTCAAAAGATCGGTGTAAGAAGCTCACTCGTCAAAGTAGATCGTACAATGCTCGAAATATCAAGGAAGAAGAAAGTGCAGAAGAAAAAACTTTAAAGATTCTTGTAATTTTTCAAGAATCATCAAAGAATTCACGAAGAAGAGCTTCAAAAGGTAGAAATGTTGAAGATTTCACAGAATTCATGCAAATCTATGAAAGATTGTTGCAGAAGGTAGCATCGTTTAAAGATTTTTGGAAATCGCTCAAATCTATCAAAGATTGCAGCAGAGAAAAAAGAACTTGTGAAATTCTTTCAAATCTTTGAAAGATTCACAAATTTTTCTTCTGCGGGAGAAAATTCTTTCAAATGCAGCAAAGATCACATCTAACGTGCAAAGAATAGCCATCGTGGTCATAATATACATCCCCTGAAAATATTTGAGGTGGAAATCGAGTTCAAAAGGAACAAGGAGAGCGCGAAAAAGGCGAAAGAATTTCAGCCGTTATATCTTGCGCAGAGGACCGACAACCGTTGGATCTACAAGAAGGTGCACAAGGTTTAGTCCTCTAAAGCGCACAGGAGAAATTTTGACTTGTGACGTCACGAAATCCCAAAATCGTTTGGATCGTCCATCAAGAAACACGTGGAAAGATCTTGGCATTTCGCTGACTCACAAGGTGTAAAGGTCAGAAGACTGTCGTGAGAATTCATGAATCACGAGATCATGAGCTATTCTGGACCATTGGATCGCAAAAGATCATGAGCCGTCGATCTTATCCCGTCGCAAAATCGGGGATCGGGAGTTGGTTGAGCAAAGGAGACTGCTCTCCAAAACTCTGATACGTGAAATCCTGACATCACAAATTGTGAAATCTCGAAAAGATTGTGAGTCGTCCATCTCAGAGGACAGGTGCCAGCAGATCCAAGTGCCATCATTTCGGCATTTCAGACTTTAGGATATCGGAGGTCTTGTTGAAGAAAGGTCACGACACTCCACGACGAAACCCGAAATCTCGTAAAGATCATAGTTGTCCATTCGTTTAGACACGTGGTGGAGATCGAGGAAACCGTCGGCATCTCGACTACCGGGGTTTCAAGTTCACAAAGGATTTGGAGTCGCTAGTCACGAAATCATGAAATGATGAGGACTGTCCATCGTAAGGGAACGCGTGGCAACAATCAAGGCCTTCAGGGAAAGTCCCGAAAGGAAAGCACCATTGGTATTTCACAAATTGGTTTTTCGAGAGTCGAGAGACCAAGTGGTTGTGCGTTTGAGTCACGAAACCCCGAAAGTGACTGCGGTCATATCAGGAGAGGTCATGTGGACCAGAGGTATAGCCTAAGGGGCTAACTGAAGTCAGCGTCATTTCGACAAATCGACATTTCAGAGTTCGTGGTTTTGAAAACTCTGGGACAAGAGTTCTAAACTCGCGAAATAACAAATCAAGAAATCCCGATAGGATTTGGACCCTCAGATCATAGGATGATCTGGACCATTGAATTGTCCAAAGGAAAATCTCGACATTTCGGCAAATTGAAAGACAAAGAACCAGAAAGGCCCATAGCGCTTTAACATCAAGGTGCATGGTCACATTTCACGGTGACTAAGGCCAAATTCAAGACCAATAAGCTCTCTTCGGCCATCGAAAAATCCACGTTTCGGTGATCGGAGGTTGGAGAGACAAGAGATCGGAGGACTCATATAACGAAGTCCCAACGTCAGAATTCCGAAGCCAAAAACTCACGAAATATTGAACGTAGAGTTCCGAAGTCACTGCAAATTACACGCAGGAGACAGGTAAGTAAGAATTGTTTTTCTGTTTTGTTCAAATTTAAAAAAAAAAAATATGGCGACGTCTAGCAATTTAGGACCAACACAGGGTCTGATTCTTCTTGGAAAGAACTATGAGCTCTGGTCTCTTCGGATGAGATCCTTCTTGCAAGCACAAGAGTGTTGGGATCCAGTGGATCATGGATATGTGGAACCAGATCTAGCAGACCTATCTGCCATGACTAATCAGCAGAAAATTGCTCAAGCAATGCAGAGAAACAGGGAAAATAAAGATAAATTTTGGATTCAAAATTCTGTGGATGACTCGATTTTCTCAAAAATCACAGGCGCTGGTACTTCCAAACAGGCTTGGGACATCCTTAAATCTTCCTGTCAAGGAAATGACAGGGTCAAAACCGTTAAAATGCAAACCTTGAGGATGCAATTCGAGACTCTAAGGATGACAAAGTCTGAAAATGTGGATCAGTTCATGACCAAAGTCATGGGCATCGTGAACCAGATCAGACTGACCGTTGAAACCATCACTGATCAATGCATTGTTAATAAAGACCTTCGAAGTTTACCCAAGAAATTTGAAATGGTTGTAACAACAATCCTTGAATCCAAGGATCTGTCAAGTTTTTCAACAGATGAATTAATTGGTTCTTTGGTGACACATGAGACCAGACTGCATCTCACAAGTGAGTCAATCTCCAATGCTTTCAAAACTCAATTCTCCTTTAGTAGACGGAGAGGCAGAGGAAGAAGCAGAGGTCACCAAGGAAGAGGGAGAAATCACAGTAACCCTCACTCTAGTGGAGGCAATAGACAATAATATCCGAATCAAAATTTGCAAGGTCAAAGACAACAACAACAAAATCAACATCAGAATTTCCAGCCTCAAAGAGGCAAAGGGAGAAGATCAAATGAGAAATCAAGTATACAATGCTATTACTGCAAGAAGTATGGGCACTATGAATCTGAATGTAGGAAGAAGTAAGCATATTAGCTCTCAAGCAGAGCACATGTGTCAAATCACACGGGAGAAAACTCAATAGGTATGTTTCTTCTGTGCCTCAAAACTGAACAACAACCTAAAGATCTCTGGTTGTTGGATAGTGGATGCAGCAATCACATGACAGGTAACAAAGAATTACTTTCATGCATTGATTCTTCAATCTCATCTGATATTACACTTGGAAACGATTATTTAATCAAAGTTCAAGGAAAAGGAGTTGTTCCTATTCTTACCAAATAGAATGTAAAGAAAGACATAAACAATGTCTATCATGTTCCAGATCTGAAACATAATTTGTTAAGTGTAGGACAACTCATTGAACATGGCTATAAAGTACCTTTTGTGGGATCATCTTGCAAGATATATGACAAAATCCCAAGAAGAAATTTAATTTCTGAAATCCATATGACTCCAAATAGAATGTTTCCCCTTACCCTCAGAACTGCAAATCTGATTCAACCATATGCACAGAGTGCATCCACCCTGAATGAAACAATGGTTTGGAATACAAGATTTGGACATCTACCATTTCAGAGTCTAAGTCTTCTTCAGAAGCACTCCATGGTCAAAGGTATTCCCATCTTTAAAGAACAAATTCCCCCATGTGAGTCTTGCATACTTGGAAAACATAAGAGAACTAGTTTTCCACAGTCATCAAATCAATCCAAACAACATCTTGAACTTGTTCACACTGACCTATGTGGACCAATCCAAACAGATTCAATAGGTGGTAGCTTTTACTTTCTAACGTTTATTGATGATTTCAGCAGAAAAATATAGATCTATTTTCTCAGACACAAGTCTGAAACTTTTGCAAAGTTCAAAGAATTCAAGGCAGAAGCTGAAAAACAGAGTGGAAAATATATCAAAGCACTCAGGTCAGATGGAGGAGGAGAATACAACTCCAGAGAATTTGCAAATTTCTACAAATCACAAGGCATTATTATGCAAACAACAGCCAGGTATACTCCACAACAGAATGGAGTGGCTGAAAGGAAAAATCAGACAATAATGAATATGGAAAGAACACTTCTTAAAGAGAAAAGTTTTTCAAATATGTTTTGGGCTGAAGCAGTAGCATGCTTAGTTTATCTCCTGAATATATCTCCAACCATAAGTCTAAAGATGAAAGCTCCCAAAGAAGCATGGAGTGGGACAAAGATCAATGTTGCACATCTAAGGACATTTGGATGCATAGCCTACACTCACATACCTTCCGAATTAAGGAAGAAACTTGATGACAAAAGTGAGAAATGTATTTTCACTAGATATAGTGAAACATATAAAGCTTACAGGATTTACAATCCAATCACCAAGAAATTAATTCTCAGCAGAGATGCAAAATTTCTAGAAAATCAATTTTGGAATGATTCAGAAAATCAGCAAATGGACAGTCAAAATCCATTGCTACCAAATTCTGAAAATGCAGAAAATTCAGGACATCAAGTACCTCAAACTATTCTTCCAAGATTGCAGGTACAAAAACAACCTAAAAATTCTCAGGATAACTCAACTTCCAGCAGAGAATCATTCTCTAAACCACAAAATCAAAGAACTCGAAGTTTGAGAGAAATCCATCAGCAATTAGATGACTTTGAACAACACAACCTTTTTTCTTTAATGTCATGTCAACCTACATCCTTTAAGGAAGCAACTAAAGAGCCACATTGGGTTCGAGCCATGAACCAAGAAATTGACTCCATTGAGAAGAACAAGACATGGGATCTTGTTGATTTACCAAGTCACAAGAAGAGTATTGGTTTCAAGTGGGTTTACAAAACTAAACTCAATGAAAAAGGGAAGATCGAAAAACACAAGGCAAGACTTGTTGCCAAAGGATTCTCACAACAACCACGTACTGATTATGGTGAAACTTTTGCTCCATTAGCAAGATTAGACACTGTAAGGACTCTATTGTCCATACCAGCCCAACACAAATGGCAAGTATAACAGATGGATGTCAAGTCAGCATTCCTGAATGGTTTCTTAGAAGAAGAAGTCTATGTCAATCAGCCACCTGGATTTGAAGTCCAGGAGCACCCAGCCAAAGTATATCGGTTGAAGAAAGCCTTGTATGGCTTAAATCAAGCTCCAAGAGCTTGGTACAGCAGAAATGACACTTATCTGATCAAAAGTGGTTTCAGCAGAAGCCAAAATGAGCCAACTCTTTACACCAAAATAGATCAGCACAGTAAAATTTTGATTGTATGTTTATATGTTGATGACATGATCTATACAGGAAATCTTGAGTTAACAAATTTTAAACATGCCATGCAATCTGAATTTGAGATGACAGATCTTGGCATAATGAAATATTTTTTTTAGGGATTGAGGTTCATCAATCATCCAAAGGCATTTTTGTGTGTCAACAAAAGTATGCAATAGACATCCTCAAAAGATTTCGCATGGAAGAATGCAATCCAACAGAAACCCCCATACCACTAGGCATAAAATTGAGCAAGAATGATGAAGGTCCTACAGTGGACTCTACCCTATACAAAAGTTTAGTAGGAAGTTTGGTGTATCTTACAGCAACTAGGCCTGACATTATGTATGCAGCTAGCCTTGTTTCCAGATTCATGGAGTCCCCCAAAGATTTTCATTGGAAAATGGCAAAACGAATTCTGTCAACAGGCTGACTGTACACTGCCAGTTGTCCTGGCCAGCTATACTTTCTATTCTTGATTTTCTTGAGCCTATTTAGCTCAGCTACTTCCCTTTGCATAGGATATATAATCTTCTTCATGAACTTCTTCATGTACTCGTTTTGTACTCTTCTTCATATATTCTAATATGTTGTTTTTTGTTCTATTCTTTCTCTCTGCATTTACTGCTTCACAATTTATCACTCTTGTAAATGATCATATTATGTTGGAAGCATAAGCCTCAGGGAGGCTTAAACCCTGAACCCTACATGCATCTCACGTGTTATCATACGAATATGTTAAGGCTTGGTAATAGATGTGCCTTTCCATGTTCCTATTTAAGTTTTGTGGCAAATGTTGTTCTACTCTACTGCATAATCCTCGTTGCCCAACTGCTGGTTTTTATGTTTGCAGAAATTGGGGTACATAGTGGTTTTGATCAGGACATATCACATTGTTGTCATTGATGTTTCCTTCAATGTTTGTACATAAGTCTATTTTTTGTGTTACATAGATAATAAGAAAGCCTGATAATTATTCTTTTCGCTATGGCATTTTGATCTCATGTGAATCCTCCATAAGTACTGGACTGTACCATTACACACGTTATTATTATCCCTTTTTGTCTCACCCATGTACCTTACCTTAATACTAATTTTATTCTGGATATCATTTCCTTTGTGCACAATAAGCCAAAAATTAGAATAGTCAACTGACTATCCATTCACTCTTATTCCTGCAATGCTTATTTACCTTGTTGTTCCGTTGCATGTCTTAAGAACTGATAAGTTTGTTTGTCTTTCCTGGCATTGGATGTCCTCATTTATTTGGGGCATCATGGTAATCCCCATTTGGTTGGTTTGAAGGAGTTTAGGTAATTATAGGGTTTTTCGACTGGGTTCTGCCATCTGGCCCCAATACTGCCTGTTTGTCACTTGCAGGTTGTTTTGACTAGGTTTTGATACCTTGGGGCAACACTGTCAATCTGTCTTTTGCATGCTGTATAGAGATGTATTATACATCATAAGGCTTCATCTAGTGCCATCTTAGATGGTTTCCTTGTATTAGGGTTGTTTTAGGGGATAAACATGTCGCAGGGTGGAAAAGTTCATTTGCTGAGTTTGAATTTTCTTGTCTTTATATTATTTGTTACGTTTTAGATGTTTTTCTTGCAAGGGTATCAATTTCTTGTTCAAGGTCATTGGTGGAATCTTTGTTTTTATTATTGTAGATGTTGATTTGAATTGAACGTCAAACTACTGGCTTAATGTGTGACCTGAAAGGAACATCTGACTTCCAATACGTCGCGGTTAAAGTAGTTTAAGAATATTGTAGTATTGTAATATATCACTAGCTTACTTAAATAGTTGTTCTTGTCTATTGTTTTGTGCAGAAGCAGGAGTAGTAGCTACGGACAGGTTCTTTATCTCTTTCTTCAGTTGGACCTCTTATAGTTAATTGAAATGAGTTGCAATTCTTTCTCCTTGTATACTTCTTCTAATGAACAATTGGATGCCTTTAGGCTTTTTGGAATGGGGAGGCTCTGTTATTAATGATATATTCTGAAAACCAAACTGGATGAGAGAATGACAATGCCACAAAATTGATGTTAGGTAAATGTGATATTGTGATCGTGTATCTATCCTTATTTGGGTTTTTGAATGGTCCAGAATTTCAGCAGACTCAGTTGGAGGAGAAACTATGCTGCAAAAGATATCATATTTGGTGTTGAAGCTAGAGCTGCAATGTTGCAAGGTGTTGAACAACTGGCAGACATTGTATAGGTGACAATGGGACCAAAGGTATGACCTAGCTGATACTTTTAGTTTCCTTTTTCTAGTTTTGTTAAGATGTTTAAAGTCTATATTTAAAAGTTGATTAGTTGATTACTCATGTTCTCGCTACTGGTTTCTTGTATACCTTTCTATGTTCTTGGGGATTTTTTTTTATGGCGATCAATTATTTGGTATTTGAAAAAATCCCTGTGATATGTGCTTTGGTTGTTTGACCGTTTTCTTGATATTGTTTGTTTATTTGTCAAGGGTCGCAATGTTGTTATTGACCAAAGTTATGGTGCTCCAAAAGTAATGAAGGATGGTGTTATTGTGGCAAAAAACAAGTTAAAGAATGTTGGTGCAAGTCTTGTGAAGCAAGTTGCCAATCCTACAAATGATGTTGCAGGAGATGGTAATACTATGTTTGGGGGCCTATGGGATTTGTAGTCAAGATCTTATGGGATTTAAATTTATTATTTGGGAGATCAAGAAATTGATGCCTTATCATGTAGATTATTGGAACTGCATTCAGTGATGAGCGGTGTCTCATGTATTAAGTTGGGCTTTCATATTATATTTATTACTGCACTGATTATTGATTTATGCTTTTGAGGCTAGGAGGTGTTGTGAATTATATTGTGCTTGTTGACAATACAAATTGTCTAGTGCAGGCACTACCTGTGCTACCATTCTTACTCGTGCGATATTCACAGAAGGATGTAAGTCAGTTGCAGCAAGGATGAATGCAATGGACTTGAGACGGGGCATTACCATGGCAATTGATGCAGTTGTGACGCATTTGAAAAGTAGAGCAAGGATGATAAGAACGTCCGAGGAAATTGCACATGTATATAATTATGATGGTGATAGGCTTTTCTATTCTCAATATATTTTTATATACAAGATGCATCTATTGAATGAGTTTTTGACTTTGTGATAGTCGATCCTATTTGCATGAATGTTGTTTTTTATAATTAGTTCTTTTTGTGGAGTTATGACTACATCAGTGTCAATTTTCTATTTGAAGGGATAATTTTCTGGATGAATCTATATTTCTGTTGTATGACAAACAATAAAGTTTTTAGTTATACATGCTTGTAATTTCACTGAGAGAAGGGAGGTGCACTTTATAGCCCGGGTGAGGCTAGGTGTGATCCATCGACTCTTTGTGTGCACATGTAACATTGCATTAAATATGGACATGAGCATAGGCTACATATGCATTGACCTTGTAAAACTCTAACCAACCAAGATGCTCATCTATAAGCTCATTAAGATGCTTTGTCATTTACTAGCTCAAAACTGATAAATTGTGAAGCACAGAGAAATGCAGAGAGAAAAGAATAGTATATTCAAATGTATGAAGAAGTACAGAACTCAGAAGATCTCCATTACAATGTAAGATGGTTGATCTATATATGCTCAAGCAAGAAAAAAATAGAAAGTACAGTTGTCCAGTACAGCTGGCAGTGTACGGTCATACTGTTGAGGGTACAATATATTTAACACTCCCTCTTAGACTCAACAGTTACAATCAGCAGCACTGACTATGCCTAAGTGTTGTCTCTGGAAATCAAAAACTATTTTTCCTAGTGGCTTGGTGAAAATATCAGCAAGCTGATCTCTAGAACCACAAAATTGTAGTGCAATGTTACCATTATTGACTAACTCGTGTATGAAATGAAACCGAGTGTCAATGTGTTTACTTTTCTTATGAAACACATGGTTCTTGGATAATGCAATTGCTGATGTGTTGTCACAGAAGATAGGAATTGGATCCTTCTCTGTTTGTGACATGTCTTTCAATAATCTTCTCAGCCATACTGCTTGACAAGAAGCTGAGGTAGTAGCTACATACTCTGCCTCTGCAGAAGATATGGATACAATTGGTTGTTTCTTCGATGCCCAGTTGAAAAACATATCCGGATGTGCTTTTCCGGTCATCTAGGCTGCCTGCAAAGTCACTATCTGTGTAACCAAAGAGTTGATTACTATCAGATTTAGTGTACCATAAACCRAAATTGAGAGTTCCTGCAACATATCTCAATATTCGTTTTGCCATTCTCCAATGAGAATCTTTTGGTGATTCCATGAATCTAGAAACAAGGCTAGCTGCATACATGATGTCAGGCCTAGTTGCTGTAATATACAACAAACTTCCTACTAAACTTTTGTATAAAGTAGAATCCACTGTGGGACCTTCATCATTCTTGCTTAATTTTGTG
>ML786651.1:106237-132486 GCA_009831015.1 Picea engelmannii | reverse complement strand
AGGAACAGTTCCTCTTCCTTGAACTTTGACTAAATAGTCATTTCCAAGGGTAATATTAGATGAAATTGAAGAATCAATGTTGGATAGTAATTCTCTGTTACCTGTCATGTGATTGCTGCAACCACTGTCCAGCAACCAGAGATATTTAGGTTGTTGTTCAGTTTTGTGGCATGAGAGAAACATACCTCCTGATTTTTCTCCCGTGTGATTTGACACATGTGCTCTGCCTGAGAGTTGATCTGCCTGCTTCTTCCTGCATTCAGATCCATAGTGCCCATACTTTTTGCAGTAATAGCATTGTATGCTAGTTTTGTCATTAGACCTTCTCCCTCTGCCTCTTTGAGGCTGGAAATTCTGATGTTGATATTGTTGTTGATTTCTTTGACCTTGGAAATTCTGATTTGCATATTGTTGTCTGTTCCCTCCACTGGTATGAGGGTTACCTTGATTGTTCCCTCTTCCTCTACTTCTTCCTCTGCCTTTCCCTCTTCTGAATGAGAACTGAGTTTGGAAGGCATTGGAGATTGACTCATCTGTGAGATGTAGTCTTGTCTCATGTGTCACCAGAGAACCAATTAGTTCATCTGTGGAAAATCTTGACAAATCCTTGGATTCAAGGATGGCTATGACAACCATTTCAAATTTCTTGGGAAGACTTCTGAGAATTTTCTCAACAATTCTTTGATCAGTGATGGTTTCACCAATGAGTCTGATCTGGTTCACGATGCCCATGACTCTGGTCATGAACTGATCTACAGTTTCGGACTCTGTCATTCTGAGAGTCTCGAATTCTGTCCATAAGGACTGCAGTTTAACTGTTTTTACCCTGTCATTTCCTTGGTAGGACGTTTTGAGGATGTCCCAGGCCTGTTTGGAAGTACCATCGCTTGTGATTTTCGAAAAAATCGAATCATCCACAGAATTCTGAATCCAGAATTTCGCTTTGTTTTCTTTGGTCCTAAGAGTTTCCTGAGCAATTCTCTAGGCATTTGTCATGGCAGTGAGGGTGGCTGGATCTGGTTCTACATAGCCAAGATCCACCGGTTCCCAGCACTCTTGTGCTTACAAGAACGACCTCATGCGAAGTGACCAAAATTCGTAATTCTTACCAAGAAGAATCGGACCCTGAGTTGGGCCGAGATTGCTAGACGACGCCATTAAAAAAAATGCAGGGAAAAGAGAGGGAAAAATTGGTATTTACCTACGATCGGTGAAATGTCGATGTTCCGATGGCCGAGGGGAGCTTATCGGGCTTGAATTTGCCCTTTGGTCTCCTTGCAATGTGACCACGTGCCTTTCTTTTAAAGCGCTACGGGCTTTTCCCGTTTCTTTGGCTTACAAATCGCCGAAATGCGAAAAATCGCCCTTCAACTTTTCAACGATCCAGATCATATCGGGATATCGCGAATCGAGATTTCGCGATTTTTGATGTCGAGGTTCTTTGCCTCCTCGATTTCGCGATCGCCAATTTTTCGATGGCGTGATTTGTTTCGGGACTTTTCCCGATATTGTTGGTTGCTGCCACGTGGCCCAGCAGACGGACGGTCGTGATCTCTCCTCACGATTTCGCGATATGATGTGTCCCGGACCTCTTGTCTGTAGGATCCGTGAAATGCCGAATCCCGAAAAGCCGATGTACTCGCTTATCGGGACTTTTCGCGAAAGCTTCAATATTTTCCACGTGTCCTTGAAAGATGGACGGCTCAGATTTGCGTCGAGGATTTCACTAGAAAGAAACCCGATCACTTGTTCTCAGGTTTCGCGATTTCCCGAATCCCGATGTGCCGATGGCGCTTTCCTCTTCGGGACTCTTTCCGAGTCATCGGATTTGCGCCACACATCCTTGAAGAATGGACGGTCCTGATTCAGCCTCGGGATTTCGCGACTTGCGATGCGCCAAATCTCTGTCAACGTGAAACCCCGAATGTCGATACGCTGACGGTGCCCTCGATGTCCGCCACGTGTCCAGGAGATATGGACGACTAAGATCTGACCGGGATTTCGCGTATCGCGATTTTGCGAGTT
This sequence comes from Picea engelmannii, assembly GCA_009831015.1. NCBI lineage: Eukaryota > Viridiplantae > Streptophyta > Pinopsida > Pinales > Pinaceae > Picea > Picea engelmannii. The sequence goes on along the minus strand of ML786651.1, from coordinate 130,461 downwards.
GCGATGTCAAATTTATTTGACAGCTTGAAACCCCGAATGTCGATTTGCCGACGGGCGCTACGATGTTCGCCACGTGTCCTGACAAACGGATGGCTGAGATCGTATCGCTATATCGCGTATCGCGATTTCGCGAGTTGCGATGTCAAATTTCTTTGACAACTTGAAACCCCGAACTCCGAAATGCCGATATGACGATGCGTTGATCTGCTGCCACCTGTCCTCTGAAATGGACGGCTGTGATCATTTCGGGATTTCGCGATTTCGCATATCGGAGTTTTTGGAGAGCAGATTCTTTCGCTCGTCCAACTCTCGATTCTCGATTTTGCGATGGAATAGGATCTCGCCACGTGTCTCTTGATGAACGGTCAAGATGACGTCGGGATTTCTCAAGTGAAAAAACCTCCTGTGCGCTCCACACGACTAATCGTCGTGCAACTTCTTGCTGATCTAACGGYTGTCGGGCCTGTGTTCAAGATCTGACGGCTGAAATTCTTTCACCTTTTTCCGCGCTCTCCTCGTCCCTTCTGGTCTGGTTTCCCGCCTTGGAACCATTCGCAGGACGAATTTCACGGCTTCAATGGYTGTTCTTTGCGCCTGAGATGCGTTCTTTACACCTGTGAAAGAAAGATTCATGAATCTTTCAATGATTTGAGAGAATTTCACGATTTCTTCGTGATCTGCTTGAATCTTTGACTGATGAGAGCGATTTCCTAGAATCTTTAAACAATTATGCCTTCTGCTTGAATCTTTAACGAATAGAAGCGAAATCTTCAAGTTCTTTAAGCTTCTTTCGTTCTGCATCTCTTCTGCGTCAATCTTTGACGGTTCTTAGAAAAAAAAATTGTGCAGGTTTCTTTAAAGTTTCTTCTCCTGCTATCTCTGCTTCCTCCGCAAGCTTCTTATGGCAATCTTTAAAGAGTATTGCAGACAGCTTTCCAAACCTTGTGAAAAGTCTGTGACACGTGCTCTCAAGATCTGTGAGGCTCTGCGCTGTGAGGATCGAGTTTCTCTCCTGACTGTGTGAAGAGGCTTACTGCTGTAGCTCTGATACCATGATAAATTGTGAAGCACAGAGAAATGCAGAGAGAAAATAATAGTATATTCAAATGTATGAAGAAGTACAAAACTCAGAAGATCTCCATTACAATGTAAGATGGTTGAGCTATATATGCTCAAGCAAGACAAAAATAGAAAGTACATCTGTCCAGTACAGCTGGCAGTGTACGGTCATACTGTTGAGGGTACAATATATTTAACAAAAACCAACCAACATATGATGCAATCAATAAAGCAAAGAGATCAGCAACAACCATCAAATAAGAGTGAACAATAACCTTTATCTTCATGAAAAAAACAACAACCAACATATGATGCAATCAATAAAGGAAAGAGATCAGCAACAACCATCAAATAAGAGTGAACAACAACTTTATGGACAAACATTGATTATATCAAGGGGCAAGGAGGGCACGAATACCTCTCCAAAACGTCCTTCTCTAGCATCCAAACAATCCACAAGAAGTATGTAAAAAATCTAAAGATATACCAACATAATTTGGTCCCAACCAAGGTGCCAAGAATATCAGAGACCTGGGAAGAGTTCTATTTCTGGATGATAGACATTACTTCAAGTTGAAGTCAGGTCTAGGTAATGGTTCTAACAATGATGCAGGATTAGTGACAACTAGATCCTTATTGATGGTTGCTAAGGAAAATTCAAAACACTTTCATATGATCACTTTTGACCTTATATATAGAGAACTGAATATGAATATTGATTCATTGTCCAAGTGACAAGCAGGGATTACAACTAGAGCCAAGTCATATATGGATTGAGTAATACTCGGATAGGGTTGCATTTGAGTCAAGACAGGTTATATGGTCATATTCTACTCTTTTTTTCTATATTGGGTCTAGTCCTAGTTTTTTACTCGTTGTCATATGTATATTTTTGAACTTTCTCAGTATATTTGAATAACTTTAATTATGTTAGTACTTGCACTTTATGGGGACTTTGGTAGAATTTGACGATGGATTGAGGTATAGTGATCTCACAAATTTTGGTTTATTATGCTTTTTTTGGGACTGATTGGTGTTTGGATAAGGCTAAGTGTATGTCAGGAGGGATGGGTTGGGAAGGGGTCTCAAAGGCTTGAATGTCTGATTGGTGTTTGGATAAGACTAAGTGTATGTCAAGAGGGATGGGTTGGGAAGGGGTCTCAAAGGCTTGAATGTCATGGAACTGGGAAATAATACTCAAATTTCCACTTTTAAGGAGTTTTCCCATGCAGTGTAAGTTGATGATCTTTGGAGAGCCTACTATGATTCCTTGGAAAGTGTCACAAAACCCTGCCTTCAATTAGGATAATGGCTTTATAATGCTTGATGTAGCCAATTAATTTAAGGGTTTAAAGTGTAGAAATACAAGTCAAGTCATGTAGGGAGATTTTGGGTTGCACATTTGGTTGATCAGAGGGATGTGTCATCAACTAGTTGAGGAAAAGGTTCTTGAGGGATAACATCACTATCATCTTCTGAAATATCCTTGGAAGTGGCCATAAATATTTTCTACTCCTTCCATTTGTGCCCAAGAAAATATTTTTCATCAAAATTGTAGTAGATACATTTAAGTTAATGTTTTTCCATTTCAACACAAGTTAATTTATGGATCTTGAGAGGAGGAGAGGGAAGAGAGAGGTTGGTGGGATGAGGATTGGGAATAATGGATTTTATTTATTTATTTTCTATCTACTACTTTTATATTTTGGTGTCTTAGTTTTGGTGTATCGCCAATGGTGATCCATGCAACAATTCTCATTGTGGGTTGGGCTCAACATTATCCTGATCTCCTTATATGAGGTCATTGAAGCTTAGCTTAAATACTCTCCTTTCCATATTGTATTCATGTAACAATAAATATAGTTAGATAATGACTAGATTAGCTACAATTGGGAGGCTAAAGCTATGATGGTAGTAAGTCTTAGCTTATAGGGAAAGTGCATAAGACTATTTGTGGTAATTATCTTCAATTAATAAAATGGACTCTTATTATTTGTCATATTTTTCATGTGACGTGAAATGAAGACATATTTGATGTGTATGAATCTATTGTTTATTTGTAGTACTTCATATATATTACATTGACATGTTTCCATGTGTTTGTTTTGAAATATCACAAGGCCTAAATTTCAATGAGGTAGGTGAATAACAATCAGTTGTTGGAAGCATGTGGCTACATGTGCCACACAATCATGATATAAGTGTATGGTTCTTGGGGCATTGATCAAAGAGAAAGAGGGCCACCAATTTGTTGGAAATATTGGTGTGATTTGTACATGTGGCATCTAATATTATGTTAGTAGTACATTTAGTTAGGAATTAAATATAGCTAAGGCTATTATTTATTGTTATAATAGGTTATGGTTATGACCAACCTAGTCAACTTTGATACATAATTCACTAACCCTTTTGGGAGTGTGTTCTATTTATGTCGGCTCACAACCCTTCTTGGGAGGAAGCCCTACATGAATTCTATGTAATTATAAATCAAATCTCGTACATAATTTCATTTTTATCATTACAGCTCTCTAAAGAGAGAAAATGAATTTGTAAATGCATTTAGGTGAATATTTTTTCCTTCTTATGTTTGCAAATTGCATTTTTTTGGACGTGGATCATGAAATGAGCTTGTGTAGTGATAATGGTTGGTATGTCATTTAATGGATTAATGGAAACTCTATATTCAAAGGAAAATCTACTGAAAGATATTATGAGTGCCATGCCAACAAGCTTTACTAGAGAAGACTGCTTATCATCGTTACCAAGAGCCATGGTCGCAGTTTTTGTCAAAACTGATAAAGAATTTTAGGTCAAAGGTATAAATATATATGGCCATATATGTGCCATTAATATTTTGCTAGCTACATGTCTTGTATATAGTTACTAGTGGCACATCCTGTCATTCTCGTTTTGATATCTATTTGTTTTATTATAAAAAGCATCGGGAACCATCGCTTCTTTTGTGATAGTAGATGGATGGAAAATCATGATAGCATCTGTAGGTGATTCTCGATTCATTCTTGATGTATAGTAATGTAACAAAAATGGAAAATTCTTGAGTTATAGGACCATTGAAAAATTTTCGCCAAATGTCAGGCTCGAAATTAGGCGTAGGGTCCTTATTCGAAGAACCTCTCTCTTCAACATGTACTTTCTTCAATAGTATAAAGGATGGAGATTGAATGGGGGATACTTTCTAGGAGGGAATCTTTAGACCTCCAAGTACTTTCTTCAATAGTCTAAAGCTACCCAAACGCATTTTTCTTGGACTTCACTCTCCACATTGACATTCCTTTCCCTAAGTTCTCGCAATCTTAATTGAGGGAAACCCCCTTTAGTCAGAGGAAAGATGGCTTGAAGTGCGGGTTGGTGAGGTGACAGGGGCCTTCCCTCTAAGTTACACATGATTGCACTTGAACTTTCAGACTTTAGCTCAACAATTGTGAGTTCGTGTGATAACACACTAGAGACATATCCTACTGATCCTAAAGCTCATTAGATAAGACCCCCTTTACCATTGGAAGTTATTCCTCCTCCTCAACCAACCTTGCCTAAGACCGATGATATATATTTAAATATTGATATGGCTAGTATCTTAGCAAAGGTTAATGTACCCTCCCTCTCAGTATTGATATTATATTTTTTTTTTAAATACCTAAAACACAGTTGCTATTGCGACGTCTTGGAGTTTCTCTCCCATAGAAACCACATCGGAGCTAATACCTCTTAACGTCTCTCTTGCCACATCCCAAACATCCCTCTTGCCACCTACAAGACATCTCTCTTGCCACCTCCAAGATGTCACTCTTGCCACCTCCAAGATGTCTCTCTTGCCACCTTTAAGAGTGTTACTCCCATAGAAATCATGTTAGAGATGATACCTCTTAACATCACTCTTGCCACCTCCAATATGTCGCTCTTGCCACATCCCAAACGTCAATCTTTCCACCTCCAAGACGTCTCTCTTGCCACCTCCCACACATCTCTCTTGCCACCTCCAAAACGTCACTCTTTCCACATCCAAGATGTCTCTCTTTCCACCTCCAAAATGTCTCTCTTTCCATGTCCAAGTCGTCGGTCTTGTAACGTCTATATGGGGGTTGGACAGTAAAATATGGGATGACACGTGTCTTCATGAAACGTTGCAATATAGATGAAATCTATGTCATCTGAAAAGTGACGTCATGTGAAACAATGTTTGAGGGGGTCTATGGTTTGTCATTCTCCTAACAATATAAAGTAGCAATTTCATCGAACACGCCGTCATAATTTGACCCAAATGCACTAGTGTATCGTATAAGAGCGGGTTCAATCCTGCGACTATGGATCGCCAGGCTTTCCACTGCAGTAAACCATTGAGTTTTATCCTAGTGCTAACTAAAACCTTAACGTATCCAAGCAATTATCTCATTTATAAGATTCCACAGAGACGAGTGGCATGGTGTCGTGGAAGGAGGTGTGACACCTCCAGAGATTTCCACACACTCGGAGTCGAACCCCCAAGGGGAAGGAAAATTCCTTGGGATATATTTGCTTCTGGTAAGGGATGATGATGGTCTGACAAGGCCCTTCTAGGTAATGTCAAAGGGCCTTGATTCACCATCGGTACTAAGATGAGGCTAGGGTACCTGTACCTTGAGGCTCCACAATGTTCCCTATATAGTATAGTTAGCATCCACCAAGAAATCGAGAGAGTTGAGTTCTCGAGTCCACGAGTGTCGTAGACGACTGTGTCATCAAGGCATAGTTGTAGGGCAAGGCATTATGCTTCACATTTTGTGATTATGAAATCCAGCATGAAGGTCCGCATGGTGGTATTTCAACTGAAGTGGAACGCTCTTCTATGGTGGAAGACGCTCCTACCACTTTTGAACATGGTCGTCAATGACATGTCATGGGAAATTTTCGAGGAACGGTTACAGGAGAGGTTTCTTTCTGAGGAATTCGTTGAGCATCAGCTCAACAATTTCAAAGCCTTGCGTTGAGGCAGTCGCACGGTTCCTGAGTATGAGGCTCGTTTTGGAGCTACTTCAGTATGCTCCGCTCCAATTTACCAAGAAAATTAAGGTCAAGAAGTTCAAGTTTTTCCTTATTGTTAGAATTCAGCTTCTACTTCGGGTACCAATATTACTAGACTGAAGAAAGTGTGTTGGATTTTGGGAGCCACATGACCAGCATTACTACCCATAGGAAAGGGTCGGATCATCTAGATCAGTCAGACCCACTACCATGGGAGTTTTGGGCAAGGCCCATCAAATTTTTGCAGTAGTGAATAACTGCCAGGCAGAGCACCAGTCGACTGTGCTTGAGACATCAAGTACCATTGCTGACCGGACCCTTAGTATTTTGATAGATATTGGTGCTACCGAGAGTTTCATTCATGGTGCAGTTCTAAAAGGATTAAGGTAAAGGAAGTAGAACAGGATGAGTTTAGCTTTATAGAGATGGCTTTGGGAGCCAAACAAAAGGTTGGAGGAAAGGTGATGGGTTGTACCCTTAACCTAGGAGAGTTTGTCACCAGGGTCGACCTATACATCATGATCTTAGGATCTTATGACGTCATAACCGGTATGGACTCATTGGAATCACATGAGGCGATACTCAACGTTAAGACGAAATGGTCGAGCTTGGTCGATGATGAGGGAGAGAGACATGTAATTGTAGGATGGAACCAGGGATTTTCACTGAGGTTCATCTCTTCCTTGCAACTACGGAAGAGAATGTTCAAGGGATGTAAGCTTTATGCGATCCTTGTGTTAAACGAGAAGGTATTAGCAGAAGGTATAGAACACCTTCCGATGGTGAGAGAGTTTGCAGACGTCTTCACAGAGGAGTTACCTAGGATGCCATCGGAGAGGGAATTGGAATTTACCATAGACCTAAAACCAAGGATTGAACCAATAGAGAGAATGCCTTATCATATGTCAACCCCTAAGCTATAGGAGTTGAGAATGCAACTGAAGTATTTTTTCAACCTAGGACTTATATGTCCAAGTGTGGCACCATGGGGCGCACTTACTATTTTCATATGAAAGAAGGATGGGTCATGGAGACTCTACAATGAAAACCATCATTTGAACAAGGCAACGATCAAGAATCAGTATCTGCTGCCAAGGATTGATGATCTATTCGATCAGATGAAGGGTGCGACAATGTTTTCCAATATCAACTCAAGATCAGGGTATCACCAGTTACAAATCAAGGAGGATGACACCCATAAGACCACCTTTAAGGCGAGGTTTGGACTCTACGAGTTTATTGTTTTACCGTTTGGATTGACAAATGCCCCAGGGGTATTTATGAGTTGGATGAACGGGTAATATGCGAGTACTTGGACAAGTTCATCCAAGTATTCATGATGATATTATGATTTACTCTCGGACGACGAACGAGCATGATGATAACTTGCACTTGGTACTACAGTGTCAACAAGAGCACAAATTGTATGGGAAGTTGTCCAAATGCTCGTTTTATCAATCGAGGATTCATTGCTTAGAGAATGTCATCTCTGGAAAAGGTATCGTCGTTGATATAGCAAAGGTCAAGGCTATTATGGAGTGTCCTGCACCGATGAATGTCCCAAAAGTGTGTAGCTTCATGGGTTTAGCAGGATACTATCAATGATTCATCGAGATATTTTCGAAGATAGCAAATCCAATTACAGAATTGCAGAAGAAGAACAAGAAGTTTGTTTGGACTGAGAAATGCATGGAGGAATTTCAAAGTCTCAAGGAGCTGTTGACAACAGCACTGATACTAAAGGTCCCTGACTTCTTAGTATGCACTAACGCATCCAATGAAGGCTTAGGAAGATTCTTGATGCAAGACAGTCGAGTGATCTCTTACATCTCGAGGAAGTTGAGAAGGCATGAAGAGAACTATGCGACACATGATTCTGAGTGGTTAGCAATGGTTTATGCCTTGAAGGTTCGAAGACACTACCTTGTTAGAAAAAAATTTGAACTAACCATGGACCATTGTGGACTACAACACATATTTACGCAAAGCGACCTGAATGCATGACAACGACGTTGTTCGGAATTGCTTAGCGAGTACGAATTCAATATTACTTACATAAAAAGATGGCAGATGCGTTGAGTCAAATACCACGGATATTTTCAGTGTGTCGCTTCAGATGAGTCTACATGAAAGATTCTAACATTACAGTGTGATGATGACTGGTACAAAGAGGTCAAGGATTTTATCGAACAAAACAATGATGGTACAAAGATTTGAAGGATTTTTGTTTGACGAAGATGGATTATTAAGTTTTAAAAATCAGATTTACGTACCACTGAATGACGATTTGAGGAGTTTGATCCTAAACGAGGCTCACGAAGAAGTGTACATGGCTCACCCGGGAGTCACGAAGATGAGGGCAGACCTTAAACGCTTATTCTTCTTGAAAAGAATGAAGGAAGACATAGTTAACTATGTGGCCAAATGTCTAGAATGTCAGCAGGTAAAGGTTAAACATAAACATCCAACAGGATTACTACAGTGACACGCTATTCCAGAATCGAAATTGGAGGTCATTTCGATGGATTTCATTGTTGGATTGCCACTGACAGCAAGGAGACATGACTCGATTTTTGTGGTAGTCGACACTCTGAGGAAGAGTGCTCATTTTATACATGTATGTATGACGTATCAAACACCTGACATAGCTAGAGTTTTCATCAGTGAGATGGTGAGGTTGCATGGCGTGCCTAAGATGATTTTATCTCACCAAGGAGTGATGTTTACTGGATGATTTGGAATAGTTTCCAGGAGGCCTTGGGAACCCAACTTAAATTTAGTGTTGCGTATCACCAGAAGATGGACGGGTAGACCGAACGAACGAACAAGACCTTGGAAGACATGTTGCACATGTACATGAAGGACCAACAGAAGCATTGGGAAGAATTATTTTCACTGGTAAAATTCACTTATAACAACAGTTACCAAAGCACCATTAAGATGGCACCTTTCGAGTTTCTTTATGGGTGACCGTGTCAGACGCCTTGAGTTGGAATCGGCTTGAGGATGGCGTCGTGGTGGGACCGGAAGCGATCCAAGCAATGGAATATCAATTGCAAACTAAGACAAAGGATCAAGGAAGTGCAGGATCGACAAATGAGCTATGTCAATGTGCATCATGTTGACCATAGTTTCGATATGGTGATCGAGTATTCTTCCAGGTGAAACCGCATAAGAGATCGATCAAGTTTGGAAAGGGTCCTAAACTATCTCCTCGGTTCATGGAATCCTGTGATATTGCGAACAGGAGAAGGCCCGTGGCCTATTTGACAACCTTTCCTAATTATTTGAGGAAGACACACAATGTCTTTGGCATCTATGTTTGAGATATTATTTTAGTGATCCTACACATGTTTTGGCTTGAGTACCTTGCAGGTGTCGGATTAGGCTACACTCACTGTTGATTTGATCCTCATCTTGGATCATCTCATCCAACAGCTGCGGTGTCGAACAGTAGACCAAGTCAAGGTCCAGTGGGACAACTATAGTCTACACCCGGTGACCTCGGAGGATGCATATGATATGTGACAACAGTTTCCATTTTTGTTGGATAGATAGACTTGTGATATTGTGATGCACATTAGTTTGGCACTTATATACTGTGAAACTTCGAGATGAAGTTTAGACCAAGAGTAGGTGTATGTAACATCCCTCTCTTGCGCGCACAGAATGAAATTATTCTTTGAGGACACTTGCTTGCAAGAGATCTAGATTATTATACCTTTGACTGTTGATTATTCTTATGAGACACTATGGATGTGATTATATGTTATTTTTCTGTATTGACTTAGACATGTTCTATTGACTCGGTTCTCTTGAGTGTGCACGATTTGGACCTCGAAGCATCAATGAAACCCATGGACCCTCGATCGAGTCAGGGGTGGACTATTAGGGTTTGATTGTTGTATATATATAACATTTGTGCATCTGATTAGATGATATGATTATGGATATTATTTTTGACATGATTTGCTGATGATGCAGGCTGATGATATCTTTCCAACCATACTCACATGTGGAGTAGAGGGGTCAAACACGATAACCAAAGACGTTGAGGGAGAGGTGTGGACAGAATCCCTGGCACATCCTACTAGTACTCTCGTCATGGCCCGAACTGTAGGTTAACGAATACCTAGTTCGAGAAGACCCATGATGTCATGAGGGTAGACTGCGGCAGTTGCTCACAATGATTCTAAGGGGCGCGCAATAAGGCAAGGGCCTTATTTCTTAGAGGCACTTAGTCTCCCACAAGATCACCTGGTAGAGTATTGAATCCAGCGGTTTTTTATGTCTACCAAGTCAGTCAAGAGGCGAGTGGAACCGTTGGAGCACATAGTGCGTCCTGAAGGGAACATTGCACAAGGAAAACAGAATGAGGCGAGTGGAACCCTTGGAGCACATAGTGCATCCTGAAGGGCACATCACGCAAGGGAAAACATAATGAGGCGAGTGGCACCCTTCGAGCACCTAGTGCATCCTAAAGGGCACGTCATGTTGTTAACTAATAAGAGAATAAACCTAGATGGTCTTAGAATGAATAACGTGATAAGAAATATTTAAAAACAATTTCCCTAATAAAATGTCACCCAACCTCGAAATTAAAATCTAGGTCTAAAGTAATATTTGTGGTAAAAAGTAATAAATAAAAGTAATAATAATAATCATTAAACATATGATGAAAAGGGGGTAAGAAACTTGATTAAATTATTAAAAACAAATTATTGAGAGATTTAAAATTTTAAAAAGGAAATGATAGTTTTGTTACACATTCTAATTAAAATTTATTTCATTAAAAAGAAAAAGGGGAAAAGGGTAATTTTCTATACTTGTCAATTTGAGTTTTAACTGAAAAGGGAAAGAGGGATATTTAAAAGAATTGGGAAACTAGGAAAAAGTGGGAAACATAAGGAAAAAGAAAAAAGATTAACTTAGTAGGGTACCTAGCATTTAAGAACTTTCTAAATTAAACTCAACTAATAAATTAGTAAGGGGGGAAGTCATTAATTGGTGTAAGGGAATATGGGGGCACCTAGGAGCGATTCTAGGAATCCTTTTAGATGGGTGAGGAAAATAGGAGTAATTAATTAATTAATGAAATCAATTTTTGGTGCAATGAAGGGGGTGGGTGACACATGTACGGGCAGGATTTTTATGACTTAAATTATTGAACATTAAATTAAATAGGATTTTGGGAAAGTAAATGACGTAGAAACTCTTTATAAAGGAGGGAGGAGGATTAGGATGGATCTATTATGTTATGTGTAACGTTACGCTGCATAATTTCGGACTTGAATGAATTAGCTTGTGGGAGTTGGGATACCCAACTCTGTGAGGACTGGTAGCTCAACCTTGTGAGGCGAGCTGGGAGCTAGTTGTTCTTTGGTTTAGTGTGTGTGGTTTCTTTATGGCTTGGGGGGCCAATGGGGAAGAAAAGTACCCCTAGAGTTGGTTGGGAGGTACCAATGAAGTCTCATCGGTTGGCAAGCAGGAGCTGCAAGGAGCGCACAAGACAACGACTTAGAGTGGACGACTTGGGATACAGTACGCTTACTTGATTCTACATGGTATATTATTATTATACCTTATGCTTTCAATTCTATATTTTTAATTGGGTAAAGAAAATGTTGGCTTAGAATTTCAACCAAGAAATTAAATTCCCCATAGCCTTAAGCTCACTGCTTGACATGATTCCCTTGGATTTTGGTCCCTGCTTGTTGCGACTATCCTTTGGTTTTGTTGATTGTTGTGAAGAGTGTGATTTTCGTCATCTTCCCTAGTTCGTGAGTCCATGCCTGAGTAGTCGACCAGTAGCCGAATCGATGGTCGCCACTTCTGTGCACAACGACCTATAGATTCTAATGCTCTGCTTTTCTGTGCATGGATGATGAGCGAAGGATGTGTTCACCCAATCGTCTACCTCTCCTGGTTGTTCCTAGTTGAGTGATTTTCTTGTGCCTTGTTGCAATTGATTACCTCTGCAATGGTTATTCCCTTCCCATCGTGATTCACTTATGACCCTCTACGTTGATCTCTCTGTGTTTTCCATCAATTTTTGGGCAAATTAAGTCCGCATTTGATACATCTCTTGGTGAATTTACTATGTGGTTTTTTTTTTTCTCTTTTTACCTCTGGTCTTCCAAGTAAATCTGCCATTTATTACTTGAAAGCAAAATTACTCTGCATTTTTATACCTTTGGCCTGTGAATTTCCTATGCGATTTAACTTGACAATGCTTTATTAATAATAACCTCTTCCTTTCTCAATTTATGCGCTTGATTGAATCATCCCTACCTTTGTCTGCGATTACCACGAATTACCAGTAAATCCCTTTAGTGAAGACATACCTGCACTTTAACATTGAGACAGTGATTTTATGCACTGCGTTGGGATAGAAAAATAGTTGATTACTTTGCGTTTTCCAGGTATAGCAAATGTAAATATATTAACAGTGATATTATATCTAATGTGAGACAGAGATATGATTGATTATTGTGATTCTAGTGATAATGATTTTTATCTTTAATGGGTGACAAAGAATTAATATATATATGATGTGTGACGGTAGATTTTGCAACCAATAAATTTCATGTTCATAATTTAAATTACTTGTGTTTTGTAGAAGACAACGTTATCATGTGTACTTGACAACGTTTTATACAAATGCGTGACGGAGTTATGAGAACAACGATTTTTTATATATCCTGGTCAGCAATTTTCTGATGGAGAATTTATATAGTGTGTAACAAAAAATTTATATCAGATTCCAGACCACGATATCATTGTTATCTCCCTCCTTGAATGTTTTTTTTACATCATGAATTCGTTTTCGTTAATAGACAGAAATGATGTTTCATTTTTCTGAGCAAATTCCATATTTATCTCGGTGTTGGGTTAACCCTTTGACTCTGCGTGTTGGTAGATAGCTGGGTTTTACACTTGTGCTCGACGTTGTTATCCTCACACATGTGCGTCCTTTACACCATTCCTTCATTGCGATTCTTTCAAACTATCTGTGCATTCTTCACCAAAAAGACTACCCTGCCTTTTGTAAACTACCTCCGCGACCTTTCCACAATCCTCTCAGTGTGCTTGATTATCTCTGTGCTCTGCCCATCTAAGGCGGGTTCCCAGCGAATTTCCTTCATCCTTTGAGCTCAGGCAGTAAGACCTGGTGCAGATTCCGAGTCTCGCCTTATGCATGTCCCACAACCCTTGAAGGCGCTAACACTTGGCATTAGGCTTCCCTCTCTTAGACTTGACAAGTGCGTACAACTAGACTTGGCGTTGGGCTTCCTTATTGCAGTTCGTTTTGTTCAACACAATTACATTTAGAAATTTTAATCCGGTGGAATGTTACCCGGTTTAATTGCTTCTGTCCGAAATTGTTTTAGAATTTTAATTTTTCCAGAATTTTAATTTAGAATCTTTGTAATTTAGAATGTTATTCTATTTTAGAATTAATTATGTTTAAGGTGTGTGGAATGGATTCTTAGTTTTGGATCAAGTGAACTTTCTTACTCGTTGAAAAATATCCACTGCATGAAAATCGAAGACCCTTAAAGGTTCTAGAAACTGTCGCACCTTGAAGGTTAATAAGTGGATTGTTGCGCTTGATTTTTGTAGTTGATAGATGTTTTCGGTATTTATTCTCGATCGCCATGAATTTAGCATGTTGGTGACTCGTTGATCGATCATATTGGTTGCGCCTGGGAGAATAGAATGATTGTTGTTTATCGGTTCTATTGCACCAATACATGTTGATGATTGATGAATGAATGAGTGTAGCTTAATGGTATCGTACGTTAACTTGATTTACGACTAGTAAATGGTTAATCTTCTTACATGCAAGTAGATTGTGTTGTATTAAATCTTGTGAAGTAATTTTTTCTTCTTGTGCAACAAACTTAACTTGACGGATGATCGCCTTTAGACCTGGTTAACGGTTAGATTCCATGGCTCATGGACTTGTGTTGAGATGTAATTATTATGCATTATTATTGTTGTTTATACTTGTGAATGATGCGTTGATGATGTTTCCCAACAAGTGTGATGTGTTTAACGCAACAAAAATATTTAGGTCGGTTATGACGCTTCTTGTTTTAAAAGGGGATCCTCGCATAGGGTGTGTGACGAGGGGATCATTGTGCGCCCTAGGAGGGAAATGATCATTGTGCGCTTTGATTGATAGATGCGAATGATGTCCTAGATGGAGTCTGTGCTTTTCATGGTAAGTGTAGTTTTTCATTGTAAGCTTGTTGTTGGTGTTTGGGTCGCAATGCCTTTGTGCATTGGGTTGCGTGCCATAGAGGTTCTAGTTAGTGATCATCGATACCATTGTGTCAGGATTGTGGATGTTGTCCTTAGCTTGTAGGTATCATCATGTTGTGTGTTGGGTGGGAAGTCATTTCTTTCTTTGATTTATGCATGTTTCGCCCAGTTTCTTGATGTGATAATGTGTAGAGTTGTTTTCGTGTTTTCATTCTTACCTAAAAATACAAATTATTGCACTTTTTGTTTCGCTTGGAGCGGTAATGTTTGGGGTCATTACAATCTCTGTGTTTTAATTTTGTGCTTGAAGATTTTTGTGTTTCCGCATTTGAAAATTGCAACAGGAGGAACCGATAGGAGCAGGGTTGTACACCACGCGTCCCAGTCAATGCCCAGCCGAGTGCCTAGCGCACAACCAACACACATCATACAAGCTCAGCGCCAAGGTCGAGACCAGGGTGCGGAGTTCCATGTTTCAAGCCAAGACTCCAACTTTCATGTTTCAAGCCAAGACTCCAAGTCACATTCCAACGCAGCAACCAACACTCAAGCGTCACGAAGGAGGGCCCGTCTAGCATCCAGGATGTCGAGTCTACCAACCGGAAGGAGGGCGAAAAAGATGGAGGGATTATATATATCTCGGGGAATTATTTTCTCCTTACAAAGGGCCTTAGTCTTCAAGGGGATCACACAGAATCGCTAGGGAAAAATCAGAGGCGGGTTAACCTGCGATCCCAGATCCCATCTTAAAATCGGGGCAAGTGGGGGCTCGTCGATAGTGGTCGTTTTACTAAAATAAAAATGAACATGGGCGCTTGATAAAGGCAACGAGGACTAATGAATACTTTTTGGAGTTACAAGTTGAAGATGAAATAAAACTCAGTTTTAACTAGAAAAAGAACACCACAAAAAATAAATGTACCAATAAATACTTGTTATGGGATAATATGATGGAGCATAAATCCTGATGTGTATGAGAGGCAATAGCGTCCTTTAAGGAAAGGTGGAGTTTATCGTGCAGTTTTGAATTCTAATATGAATGACACTATTAAATATTAAATTAAATGAATTCTAATATGAATAACATTATTAAATATTAAATGAATTCTAATATGATATGGTTTTATTTTTAAGTTGAAAGGTGTACATTTATTGGAGATGGGCACAATTAATGATTTTTTAATCTTAAATTCTAATATGATGGCTACGCATTGAAGATGCTAGCATATTTTTAGTCGTCCTCCAAAATCAAAGAGTCAAATTTATTGTTGATAACTTGCATTTATGAATGCATCATTTAACCTGTTTACTTTTTAACATTTACCTAATCATATGAAGAAATTAACCTTTAAATCATATTATTGCCACGTTTAAATGATTAACCTTTGGGATTACTAGGTTTGAATGATTAGTGGACACTCCTTCAATTTCATTATGAAGAATTACATGTATCACATAGGCAAGCCACGTTTCCATGCTATCATAGATTTCCTGAGTTGTCCACGCGTTTCCTCTACCTCAGATTTCCTCAACCGTCTACGAATTTCATTCTCTACCTCAGTGCCCGCACGTTTCATTTCTCATTCTCTACCTCATTTTGTCTGCACGTTTCATTCTCTAACTCATGTGGATTGTCAATAATCAGGTCGAGGGTTTTAATGCAAGATCTGAGGCATTACGCCATACGGAAATGTATCCATTGGAATTTTTTTCTTGAGCACCTGTTTCGATTTCGATTCAAACCCTAGAGCTACCGAAAGTAATATTAAATGCGTAATTATTCTTCATCCCTTTTTCATTGCAGATTACGTGGCTCAGATGTGGAGGGTTTGTTTTTTGTGTGGGATTTAGTCACTGTTTGTGTGATAGGCTGGAAAGTTCACAGTTTCTTCAGGCATGGGCAAAGATGGTTAGAGGGGGAACCAAGGTTTCAATTCGTCCTGTGTGGGGGAGGCATTTTCTTTGCCCTGATACCCACTTCGGGTTGAGTACTCGCATCCTTAGTTTAAACAAGTTCAAGATTTATGTAATTTCAAGGAAAGATTGAGACCTGACGCAATTGTCAGTAGCTCTGTATGCTTTACATCTGCACAACTCTTGCAGCTTAAGAAAATTGTTTCTAGGGATTTGACTTGTAAATGCACATCCTTTGAAGTGATCTTTGTCCATGTCTGGAGATGTTGGATCAGAGCCATCGACCTTCCAGGTGTGTAGGCCATTAAACTTCTCTTCAACGTGAATGCCCACAAAAGGCTTCAACCTCAACTTCCTCAAGGTTTCTTAGGAAACGACTTTGTGCTGGCATGCGCTGAAACCACAGTGAATGAGTTGGTTAAGATCTTTGTGTCATAAGTAGTGAATCTGGTGCAGAAGGCTAAGGCCAACCTTACCAATGAATACATTTCCTCCGTAATTAATTATTTGGATGACAAGAGCACCTGCCCCAATCTTGTGGCAATTCTGGTGATATCACAATGGTCTAGACTAGAGCTTATGAAAGTCGATTTTGGGTGGGGAAACCTCTCCACATGGGTCTGCTGGAGAGTGATATCTACTACCTCTTCCTGCATTTCGATGGAAATATTGATGCCGTGAAGCAGACGCGCACATAAATTGATTTATGAAACCCTAAAGGTGACTCATGAGCTTGGAAAAAATACCAAATTGCTTTATGAATATATCTTATGGAGATACTTGGGCTGTGTTTTGGTCATCACAAATATTTTGTAGTGAAGACATATCAAGCTTGGACTCTTTCAAGTTACATGGAGAAATATGATATAGATCTTTCATAATGAAAGTAACTATGCTTTTGTATGTATGCCATAAGATAATTTTTCTTGGATTGCCCAAACTTGTGGCGAAGGCATTAGAAATTGTGTAAAGAGTGTGTTTCAATATTTAAAATTTATAGACAAATTCTTCCCAACTAAATGTTTATGGCAACTACAACAACCAATGCTAAGATTTTTTTTTGCCATTAATTAAAAATATATCATTTTTAATTAATATGAAAGAGGAAATTCCATTTTGTAACACATTTTAAAAATTAAAAACATAAAAAATTAATCACTTACCATTAGTGAAAAGGTAGATGAAAATCTTGTTGTGCAAGTATTTTATCTTTTTTTTAAGGTTTATAGCCATCTAATATGATATTAAAAGTCATTGATATTAGTTTTAAAAAGACTTATCATGGGCCTGCCCTTTTTTAAGGGTGTTGAAGACTTATCATAAGGTAAGTTTATATATATTATTTAAAAGGAAAGAAAAATTATAATATGAATGACACTATATTAAATATTAAATGAATTCTAATATGACATGATTCCATTTTAGTATATTATGGAGAAAATATATATAGAAAGATTTATCACAAGGTAAGTTTATATATATTATTTAAAAATAAAAAAATAAAAAAATATATAAAATGTTATTAAAAAACATATTAAACTTTATTATGTTTAAATTTATATATTTAGAAAATTATTTTGAATTTTTTTTTTAGATTTATATATATTATATTTGAAATAAATATAATATTACTATAAAATAAATTGTGAAAACCTATCATCCAAAAATTAAGATATTTATTAAATTTTACATAATTAAATTTTATATTTATATTATATTTTATTTAATCCTTATAAATAAATTTGAATTATTTTATATAATTTTTAAAATTAATAAAAATACCTTAATTTTTTTTTATGAGATTTAAAATTTTATACATATACATGAAAACAAATTACCTAAATGTTGTAAAGGGTCATTTTACATATAACTATATTTTCAATTAAAAAATCCATACCTATTATTTACAAATCAACTAAACTTATAATAATAATATATTATGCATTGTTGGACTTTGAAACATGATTTCATTATTTTTTATGGAGAATTTATGACTATTAGAATGTAAACTTACAATAATAATACAAATATGTTATGTATTTTTGGACTTTGAAACATGATTTCATTATTTTGATGGAGAAATCTATAATTATTAAAATGTATATTGTATGTAGACTTACAATAATAATAATACAAATATATTATGCATTGTTTGATTTTGAAACATGATTTCATTATTTTGATGGAGAAATCTATAATTATTAAAATGTAGACTTTTTTTAAACAATAGAATGTAGACTATTAAAATGTAGACTTATAATAATAATAATATAAATATGCTATATATTGTTATACTTTAAAACATGATTCCATTATTTTATGTAAAAATCTGTAACTATTAAAATGTAAGTATGGATTAAACTTACTCTTGAGAGTTAGTTTAATTACTGCAGAGTTTGTTGATCAAGAATTCTGTTTTCTTACACCATTCAGAAATCACGAAGTGGTTCTCAACAAA
The DNA here is from genome assembly GCA_009831015.1 of Picea engelmannii. Taxonomy (NCBI): domain Eukaryota; kingdom Viridiplantae; phylum Streptophyta; class Pinopsida; order Pinales; family Pinaceae; genus Picea; species Picea engelmannii. The sequence continues at coordinate 111,743 of ML786651.1, read as the reverse complement.
CACATTTCCTCCCAAAAGAAAAATATATCAATTAAACTTGAAATGTTATACATGGTCAATTTTTTCTCACATCTTAAAAGTTAACATGATGTTTATTATAAATTTTTAACATGATGTTTATTATAAATTTTTTGGATTTGACTAGTTCTTGAAATGTTATACATTGTCAAATTTTTCTCACATCTTAAAATTAAGAGAAGTTAACATGATGTTTATTATAATTTTTTCGGATTTGACTAATTCATATAGAAGTTAACATGATGTTTATTATAATTTTTTCGGATTTGACTAATTCATATATGAAATTAAGAGAAGTTAACATGATGTTTATTATAATTTTTTCGGATTTGACTAATTCATATAGACGTTAGCATGATGTTTATTATAATTTTTTCGGATTTGACTAATTCATATATGCACTTGTCAGCATGTAAGTAAATGTTGGTTTTTGAGATAGATGTTACTTTAAATATATAAAAGTAATGTAAAAATGTGATATTGGGTAAATTTATGTTTTTGAGCTGGCAACTTTGTTTTGAGTCCTTAATAAAATATCACACTGTAATTTGTAACCTATGAAAATAGATTAACAAGTAAACATATATTTGGGAGGACATGATTCATGTACTGATACGAGATTGTAATCTCCAGGCAGCCATTAAAGAAAGTATAAAAGAGAAAAGAATACGGTGGTTTTCACACATTACACTAAGCATTGCAAACGATAGAAACGGCTCTGAATAACAAGCTTCATACATTAATAGCAATAGTTACACAATATTATAACATTCACAATACAATGTTTATTTGGATTACAGGACGATCCATCCAATAAGTGAACAAATTATCTGACTGACATGAAGACATTAATTATTTTAAATGAATAGATGATGTGGCTGTGAGTAGCTAAAAGAGATGGTGGGGATGTTTTTTGCCATGAGCTTCTTTTGCTTTCTTTTTGGGCTCCTCCCCCTTGTGATGTTCGTGGACGGCGTATCCCCCTGCTCCAAATGCAACTGCGGCTGCAATCTTCTCCTCAATCTTATGCCTGTGTGCGTGCTCTGGATCCTTCTTTACTTGGTGCTTCTCATGCTGCATACATATAACATTACATTAATATACAGATTCACCTCTTAATGTTATAAGAGCCATCGAAGTTTTCTATTGTTCTGGTTTTTGTTGTATCGTAGTTTATCAGATGACTACTGAACACAAGAAACAATACTACAAAAAAATTCCATCAGTTGATCTGATTAGATAGTATTAGTATCCGGGAGGAGAAAAAATATTCTTTACTCGATATATGTATCTGAAAAATTAGAATTAATAAATAAAAGATATATATTGTACCACTGCAAACGCTCCTGCGGCGGCTGCTCCCATTGCCCCCAAATGCTCCATACGCTTATGATGTTTTTCCTCTTTCCTTGCTTATGATGAGGAGACGTTCTTGCTTTCCTCTTCTTTGTGATGGGGTTGCTCATGTTGATGGTGGTGCTCATGTTTTTTCTGAGTCATCTTTTCCACACAACTGAATTTGATGACAAGTGAAGGGTGTTAGAGATAATACCTAATTAATGCCATTACTAGAGTTTCGGGATTGGATTTGGTTAGTTGAAGGATGTTGAGAGATTCTCTCAACCTCTCCCTCCGAGAGTGGAATAAGTTGGATCTCACAACACTTATTTAAGTGTGATGTATCTTTGTTCATTGTGTACAATATACAAACTATTTTTTGTGTGTGTATTTCATGTCTCTACCCTCATGAATTCTATTTTGGTATCAGAGTTGACGGTGTTAAATATATTGTACCCTCAACAGTCTGACTGTACACTGCCAGTTTTACTGGACAGTTGTACTTTCTATTTTTTTCTTGCTTGAGCCTATTTAGCTCAACCATCTCCCATTGCATTGTACTTCAACTTGTACTTCAACTTGTTCTGTACTTCTTCATACATTTCAATATGTTATTCTATTCTTTTCTCTCTACATTTCTCTTTGCTTCACAATTTATCATGGTATCAGAGCTACAACAGTAAGTCTCTTCACATAGTCTAGAGAGCCACACGATCCTCACAGAGCAGAGCTTACACGCATCTTGAGAGCACGCGACACAGTCTTTTCACAAGGCTTGGAGACCTATCCGTAATACTCTCAAAAGATCAACGTAAGAAGCTTGCGGAGGAAGCAGAGTGTACAATGCTCGAAAGATCCTGGACGAAGAGAACACAGAAGAAGAAACAGTAAAGATTCTTGTAATTTTTTCAAGAATCGTCAAAGATTGATGCAGAAGAGCTGCAGAACAAAAGAATGTTTAAAGAACTTGAAGATTTCGCTTAAATTCGTTAAAGATTCATGCAGAAGACAGAATCATTTAAAGATTCTTGGAAATCGCTCAAATCTATCAAAGATTGTAGCAGATAACGAAGAAGTCATGAAATTCTTTCAAATCTTTGAAAGATTCACGAATCTTTCTTCCACAGGTGTAAAGAACGAGTCTCAGGTGCAAGGAGCAGCCACTGCGGCCATAAGATTCGTCCTGCGAACAGATCCGAGGTGGGAAACTAGTTCAGAAGGGATGAGGAAAGCACGGAAAAGGTGAAAGAATTTCAACCGTCAGATCTTGCGCAAAGGCCTGACAGCCATTAGATCAGCAAGAAGGTGCACGACGGTTAGAGGTTTGGAGTGCACCGGAGAATTTTTGAATTGTGAAATCCCGACGTCATCTTGACCGTCCATCAAGAAACACGTGGCGAGATCTCGTCACTTCGTGACTCGCAAGGTGTAAGGACAGAAGACTGCCCTGAGAATTCGTGAATCGCGAAATCACGAGTCATTCTGGATCGTTGATTGAGAAATATCATGAGTCGTCGATCTTCTCTCATCGCAAAATCGGTAATCGCGAGTTGGACGCGCAAAAGATTGCACTCCAAAACTCCAATACGCGATATCGCAAAATCCCAAGAGGACCTGTGAGACGTCCATCTCAGAGGACAGGTGGCACCAGATCAACGCATCGTCACATCGGCATTCAAGGTTTCAAGTTGTCAAAGAAAATTGTCATCGCAACTCACGAAATTGCGATACGCGATATAGCAATAAGATCTCGATCGTCCATTTGTTTGGACACGTGGCGAACATCAAGGAAACCATCGACATTTCGACAATCGCAGTTTCAAGTTGACAGAAATTTGGAGCATCGCAAGTCGTGATATCCCAAGGTTGAATCAGGACCATCCATTTGTTTGGACACGTGGCGAACATCAACGAAACCGTCGGCGTTTCAGCAATCGCGGTTTCACATTAATAGAAATTTGGAGCATCGCAAGTCATGATATCCCGAGGCTGAATTAGGACCATCCATCTTTCAAGGATGCATGGTGTAAATCCGAGGACTCGGGAAAAGTCCCGAAAAGGAAAAGCCCATCGGCGAATCGGGAATCCTGAGAACAAGTGATCGAGTTTCTTTCCAGTGAAATCCCCAACGCAAATTTGAGTCATCCATCTGTTGAGGACGCATGGCAGAGATCGAGGATTTCGGAAAAATCTCGATAAGAGAGTCCATCGACTTTATGGGATTCGGAAAATCATGGATCCAGGAGACGAGAAGTACGGAACATATCAAATCGCGATATCCCGAGGAGAAATCAGGATCGTCTATCTGTTAGGACGCGCGGAGGTGATCAAAGTGATCAGGAAAAGTCCCGAAAGGATGGCGCCATCGATAAATTGGATATCGGGGAATCGAGGAATTAGAAATACTCGTCATCAGAACTCGCGAAATCTCGATTCGTGATATCTCGATAAGATCTGGGCCGTTAGATCACACAATATTTGGACCGTTGAATTGTCTAAAGGCAATTTTTTTTTCACATTTCGGCGATTTGAAAGACAAAGAAATGGGAAAATCCCGTAGCGCATTAAAAGTAAGGCGCGTGGTCACATTGCAAGGAGACCAAGGGCCGATTCAAGCACGATAAGCTCCCATAGGCCATTGGAAAATCGACGTTTCACTGATCGAAGGTAAATATAAAATTTTCCTCTATACTTCTGCAATTTTTTTTAATTCAAAAAAAAACATGGCGTCGTCTAGCAATCTAGGCCCAACTCAGGATCCGATTCTTCTTGGTAAGAATTATGAATTTTGGTCTCTTCGGATGAGATCGTTCTTGCAAGCACAAGAATGTTGGGAACCAATGGATCTTGGATATGTGGAACCAGATCTAGCCGCCCTCACTGCCATGACAAATGCGCAGAGAATTGCTCAGGCAACTCTAAGGACCAAAGAAAACAAAGCAAAATTCTGGATTCAGAACTCTGTGGATGATTCGATTTTCTCGAAAATCACAAGTGTTGGTACTTCCAAACAGGCCTGGGACATCCTCAAATCTTCCTACCAAGGAAATGATAGGGTCAAAATAGTTAAGCTGCAGACCTTGTGGACACAATTCGAGACTCTAAGGATGACAGAGTCTGAAACTGTAGATCATTTCATGACCAGAGTCATGGGAATCGTGAACCAGATCAGACTGATTGGTGAAACCATCACTGATCAACGAATTGTTGAGAAAATCATCATAAGTTTACCCAAGAAATTTGATATGGTTGTAACTACCATCCTTGAATCCAAGGATCTGTCAAGATTCTCAACAGATGAACTAATTGGTTCTCTGGTGACACATGAGACAAGACTGCATCTCACAGATGAGTCAATCTCAAATGCCTTCAAAACTCAATTCTCCTTCAGCAGAGGGAGAGGCAGAGGAAGAAGCAAAGGTGACCAAGGAAGAGGGAGCAATCAAGGTAACCATCATACCAGTGGCGGGAACAGACAACAATATCCAAATCATAATTTCCAAGGTCAAAGAAATCAAAAACAAAATCAACATCAGAATTTCCAGCCTCAAAGAGGCAGAGGGAGAAGATTAAATGACAAAACTAGCATTCAATGCTATTACCGCAAAAAGTATGGGCACTGTGAATCTGAATGCAGGAAGAAGCAGGCAGATCAACTCTCAGGGAGAACACATGTGTCAAATCATATGGGAGACACCTCAAAAGGTATGTTTCTCTCATGCCACAAAACTGAACAACAACCTAAAGATCTCTGGTTGCTGGACAATGGATGCAGAAATCACATGACAGGTAACAAAGAATTACTTTCATGTCTTGATTCTTCAATCTCATCTCATATTACACTTGGAAATGATCACTTAGTCAAAGTTCAAGGAAAAGGAATTGTTCATATTCTTACTAAACAGAATGTAAAGAAAGACATATGTAATGTCTATCATGTTCCAGACTTGAAATATAACTTGTTAAGTGTAGGACAGCTCATTGAAAAAGGATATAAGGTACTTTTTGAGGGAGCCTCCTGTAAAATCTATGATAGAAAACCCAACAGAAAATTGACTTCTGAAATCTATATGACTCCAAATAGGATGTTTCCCCTTACCCTCAGAACTGCAAATCTAAGTCAACCTTATGCACAGACTGTATCAACCCT
>ML786651.1:82545-106187 GCA_009831015.1 Picea engelmannii | reverse complement strand
AAAAATCAGACCATCATGAATATGGCAAGAACACTTCTCAAAGAGAAATGTCTGTCAAATAATTTTTGGGCTGAAGCAGTAGCATGCTCAGTTTATCTTTTGAACAGATCACCAACCACCAGTCTACAGATGAAATTTCCCCAGGAAGCATGGAGTGGGACAAAGCTCAATGTAGCTCATATAAGGACATTTGGATGCATAGCATATGCACACATACCTTATGAATTAAGGAAGAAGCTTGATGACAGAAGTGAAAAATGTATTTTCACTGGCTATAGTGAAACATCTAAAGCTTACAGGCTTTATAATCCCATCACCAATAAATTAATTCTCAGTAGAGATGTACAATTTCTGGAAAATAAATTCTGGAATGATTCTGAAAATCAGCAAGTGGACAGTCAAAATCCGTTGCTGCCATGTTCTGAAAACACAGAAAATTCAGAATAGCAAGTACCTCAAACCATTCTTCCAAGAATGCAAGTCCAAGGACAACCAGATAACTCACAGGATAACTCAACTTCCAACAGAGAATCATTCTCTGAACCACAGAAGCAGTTGGATGACTTTCAACAGCACAATATTTTTGCCTTAATGTCATGTCAACCTACATAATTTAAGGAACCAGCCAAGGAGCCACATTGGGTTCAATCCATGAACAAAGAAATTGACTCCATTGAGAAGAACAATACATGGGATCTTGTTGATTTGCCAAGACACAAGAAGAGTATTGGTGTCAAGTGGGTTTACAAAAATAAACTCAATGAAAAAGGGCAGATTGAAAAGCACAAGGAAATACTTGTCGCCAAAGGATTCTCACAACAACCAGGTATTGATTATGGTGAAACTTTTGCTCCAGTAGCAAGACTAGACACTGTAAGAACTCTATTGGCCATAGCAGCACAACACAAATGGCAAGTATACCAAATGGACGTCAAGTCAGCATTCCTGAATGGTTTTTTAGAAGAAGAAGTTTATGTCGATCAAGCACCTGGATTTGAAGTCCAAGAGCACCCAACCAAAGTGTATCAGTTGAAGAAAGCCTTGTATGGCTTAAAGCAAGCTCCAAGAGCTTGTTACAGCAAAATTGACACTTACCTGATCAAAAGTGGTTTCAACAGAAGTCAAAATGAACTAACAATTTTTACCAAAATAGATCAGCACGGTAAAATACTAATTGTATGTTTATATGTTGATGACATGATTTACACAGGAAATCTAGAGCTAACAGATTTCAAACATGCCATGCAATTTGAGTTTGAGATGAAATATCTTGGCATAATGAAATATTTTTTAGGCATTGAGGTTCATCAATCAGCCAAAGACATTTTTGTCTGTCAGCAAAAGTATGCAGTAGACATCCTCAAAAGGTTTCGTATGAAAGGATGCAATCCAGCAGAAACCCCCATCCCTTTAGGCACAAAATTAAGCAAGAATGATGAAGGTCCTACAGTGGACTCTACTTTATACAAAAGTTTAGTAGGCAGTTTGTTGTATCTTACAGCAACTAGGCCTGACATTATGTATGCAGCCAACTTTGTTTCCAGATTCATGGAATCACCAAAAGATTCTCATTGAAGAATGGCAAAATGAATTTTGAGATATGTTGCAGGAACTCTCAATTTCGGTTTATGGTACACTAAATATGATAGTAATCAACTCTCTAGTTACACAGATAGTGATTTTGCAAGCAACCTAGAAATAGCCAATTGTATCCATATCTTCTGTAGAGGCAGAGTATGTAGCTGCTACCTCAGCTTCTTGTCAAGCTGTATGGTTGAGAAGATTATTGAAAGACATGTCACAAACAGAAAAGGATCCAACTTCTATTTTCTGTGACAATACATCAACAATTGCATTATCCAAGAACCATGTGTTTCACAAGAAAAGTAAACACATTGACACTCGGTTTCATTTCATACACAAGCTAGTCAATAATGGTGACATTGCACCACAATTTTGTGGTCCTCGAGATCATCTTGCTGATATCTTCATAAAGCCACTAGGAAATTCAGTTTTTGATTTTCAGAGACAGCACTTAGGCATAGTCAGTGTTGATGATTGTAACGGTTGAGTCTAAGAGGGAGTGTTAAATATATTGAACCCTCAACAGTCTGACTGTACACTGCCAGTTGTACTGGACAGTTGTACTTTCTATTTTTGTCTTGCTTGAGCCTATTTAGCTCAACCATCTCCCATTACATTGTACTTCAACTTGTACTTCAACTTGTTTTGTACTTCTTCATACATTTCAATATATTGTTCTATTCTTTTCTCTCTTCATTTCTCTTTTCTTCACAATTTATCAGAGGGGTCACCAATGAAGACTGGACGATGCTGCTTGCTGTTCCACGAGATTCATTCCTGCAAGAAGTGAAATATCTGCCTAGATTGAGATATTTCAGCAGAAATCATTTGCTATTTGGATTGTTGCGCTATCGAGGAGGGAATTGAACCATTGTTTGCAGAATTGTTGCATTTCTGTGATGTTGAATTAATTGTTGTATTTCTGTGATTGATGTGCCACTTGGAGATGCCATCGCTACTTGAAATGAGCATTTATAGATTGGAGTCGTGATTCTGAAGTATTTTTTTTATGCTAAGACGTCAGAGAGAGTTGTTGCATAATTCGTGAAAGAAGATCCCATGGTGTTGAAGAACGTAGGAACAACCGTCAAGAAGTTTGAGTAGAGCTAAAGACATCTGCATCCGTGGAAACGAGATTGCTGCAAGGCAATTTTTTGTGAGGTAAAATGGATTCTATACCTAGGGATAAGTTTAATGGTTTCAATTTCCATACATGGAAAGTTAAATTTCAAATCCATCTAATGAATAGAGGTGTGTGGAGCATAGTAAAAGGCACTGAAAAAGCTCCTAGTGATCCTAGACTTCTAGTTGAATGGGAAAAGAAGGAAGAAAATGATAAAGCTATTATTGGTTTGGCTCTTTCACACACTCAATTGCATTTGATTGATTTGGAAAAATCATCTAAATTAATTTGGGAGCAATTAAGTAAATTATTTGGGGAAAAGACACTTAATGCAAAGTTTTCTTTAAAGCTACAACTTTTTAGCCTCAAAATACATGATGAGACCCGTCTTTCTACTCATATAAATGAGTTAATGTCTCTCTTTAAGCAATTAACTAAACAGCTACCAAGGTAGATCCAGAAGATGCTAAAACAATTATATTGAATAGCCTATCTTCTAAATATAGCAATGTTGTATTCACATTATGTCAATTACCCTCACAATCATTCGAAGGAATGGTAGCATCATTATTATCTGAAGAAAATGGGACATATTTTGAAGAGTCACATGTAGGTGGTCAACATGAAATTGCACTATTTTCAAAAGGGAAGATGAGAAGAACCAAGGGTTCAACAAAATGTTTCTACTATCACAAGATTGGACATATAGCATGGAATTGTAGAAATCGTGCTAGGGATCTTCTTAATGGCAAAGAAACGACAAACATTGCCAACTTGGATGACTTATTGGAATCAGAGAGTGAAGAATTGCGAGAGTCATCTCTCAAACTGTTCTAGAAAAAGGAAAGGGGTGGTGTGCTTAAATTTTTGTGTGTTAATGTTTAAAGTTTTTTAATGTAAGTACTTATGTAAAATAGGAACTCTTGAATCTTGATATAAGCTGGCAGCCCTAGTTTCAAGACAAACTATTATTATTCGAAGTCACCTTGTATAATTGATTTTTGAAGACATTTTGTACCTAGACTTCCTTTCCACAAACTGACTGTCGAAAGAGAAATATCTGACAGATGGAGGTATGTCCATAGGATGATTCATTACTTAACAGTTTTTCTCATGGTTCAATATTATCTATTGTGCAAGTTCATGAATGATGGTCTGAAGCGTTTATGCTTTAAATGAGTTGAAAGGTAAGATTGAAGAAGAGAAAGAGAAAGAGAACAGTCTGGAGGCATAAGAGTGGGTGTAGGAGCTGATGAAGGCCAGGAATATGAAATTTAAAGTGTTGTAACTTTTTTTTTTTATGTAATTTGTGAAGTTTTTGTAATGTAGGCATTAACGGGGGGTGTTAGAGATAATGCCTAATTAATGCCACTACTAGAGTTCATGGATTGGATTTGCTTAGTTGGAGGATGTTGAGAGATTCTCTCAACCTCTCCCTCCAAAAGTGGAATAAGTTGGATCTCACAACACTTATTTAAGTGTGATGTATCTCTATTCATTGTATGCAATATACAAACTATTTTATATGTGTGTATTTCATGTCTCTTCTCTCATGAATTCTATTTAAGGGAACAACAAATGCACACAATGATTTCTACACCCTCGCAATAGTTTAACGCTTTGCAAATGAGATGAGATGAGAGGGGGAAAGGACATAGGCGCTGATTATATAGAGGGCGTTGGATTACTTGGATATTAAGCAAAGGATATTGCATAGAAACCGCGAAAGTCCGTTGGATTACAGTTACCATAATTTCAACCGAGAGGAAGAGATCAAGCACAGTTCAGCTAACGATGATTTAATATATTGAGTGTGAAGTAATGGCACAGCCATGATTAATAATTAATAAATCGATATGCGAGATCATTCAAAGCGTGGGCGTATGCAGGGTTGGAATTTGGATTCATATTTATTCGTCAAATTTTTATTTTTTTTTAAGTTTTGGGATTTTATATTGCCCTTCACAAAATTGCCCTTCACAAAAAAACATTCTGTACAAAAATTTTCTCTACATTATTTAATTTTTGATGATAAATTAAACTTTTAATAATAGTTTTGATTAAAAATCTACTCTTCATTCAATAATGATGTGAAGTTAAAAATGTTGATTTTGAAATTCATTTACTTTTTAAAAGAAAAACAAATAACCACACCAATAAAACATTTCAAAGTTAAACATATTAAATACCAATCAATAAAATGAAAACAAAAGATTACATCAATTAAATATTTATTCACAAACCATACAAACAAGTGGATTGAAAAAAAGGATTATTTCAAATCAATCAGATAACATCCAATACCAATCAATACAACTAAATTTGAAAATTATAACAATTAGGTATTCATTTTCAAAATAAAATAAAAGTACATACCTACTCCATTAAAATACCAATGAATAGAATAAAAACTTAAATTTTTATATAATCTTGAAATCCAATTTTCATTTTTTCTTCTATTCACTATAAAACCAAATACAAAAAGAATGACTAATAGAAAAAAACCTAGATGAAACCTGGTTTTGACACCTCCCGAATATTAACCCTACTTTCAGCCACTCTTCCGCAACTCACGTCATCTCCCAGCTGTCACGAGCCACAAGTTATCTCAAGTCCCATTAATCCCAACTCGCTAATGACATAACATTATCCCAACTAGCGAATAGCAGACAGTAGTGAATACAGTAGTATGGATACATATTGGACTCCACTTGTTAGAGTAAAGGGTTGTGGGTAGCTCAGGCACACTTCCTTCCCTAAAAGGCCTTTTCATTCATCATGATCCTTGATAATGTCAAGTCAAGACTAATTTCAAAACATACTCTCATAAAATTTCAATAATGAGGTTTCAATAATTACATCTCCCCACTTGTTACTTGTCAAATGGAGAGGAAATCCAACACAGATCACCAAACTTTTAAACATATATATAGTTATCCTCTAACTCGGAGTTAGTGCCGCCTGCCATGATGTTAATAGCTTGTTAACATCATGCATTACATAAAATGCATTTCTGATTTATAAATGTAAAACGCATTACATAATAAATCATGATTTTCTCGTTAAGGGCAATGAATGATTAAGCACATTAAAACTCTATTTGTAGTGCCATATCCCATCAAAACTATTACATTAAGTGCTCTCTTTTCATATTTATACTAAGACGGCTAACTTACAAAGATCAATTATAATAAGAAATATAATAAAAATAATCTTATTATAACATGTGATCCACAAAGATCAACTATAATATAAAAACATAAACTCGTTTATGTTTAATCTATATTAACTTCTCACCCTATCCAATTTGCAAGGAACGAAGTGCCCATTTAGCCTTAGCGAGCTTAACAGTTTCATTGTTTGCCATTTACTTTCAAAATTTCCAACAAGCAAATGACACGAAACTGAACAATCTGCTTTACGCATTCAACAACTTAAATAATATTAGCTTGTTAAAAACTCACATCTCCCATCACAATCACAACTGCACAATTAATTGCATTATCTATCCAGATATGGAAGGATCTTGGATGGTATGCAGATTCTTGACCTCCCACACATATCTGGACAAGACTGTAATGACGTTTTCAAAAATTCATGGCCCATCATAAATACGTTTGCTGGACTTGGTTGCCCATTCTAAGAGAAGGTAACTTAAAAAGTTTGGCCGTAAATAACAGGAAAAATGGCCTCTGACGGGCATTTTGCGCATCAAATTCCAACCCTGGGCGCAGGGAAGGAGAGCTGAAGAAGCAGGCGCAGGTGACGGAATATATGAAACAGACACAGGTGCAGGTTGAGAGCATTGTTTCGTTTCGGAATAAACGCGCTTTTTAAAGTCTTCCATCCTCATCCATTGCTAAACTTATTTAACCTTGAAGTTGTTCATGCCTTGTAACTTTGAATCCAATTTGTACACCCTCACAAAGGATAATGTGTAGAACCCGCGGAAGTCGAGACCCAACAATTTCCAGAATCGTTGGTCAACCCAGAGGAAGAGGTCGAGGGTAGTTCAGATGACGGTGATTTGATATCTTCAGTGTCACAGACATAATTAATAATTAATAAATCGATACGCGTAATTATTCAAAGCGTGGGTGTAGGTAAGTAGAGCTCAAGACGAAGGTCCAGGTGATAGAATATCTGAAACAGAATAGGGTGAGTATTGTTTCTGAATTGACGCACTTTTTAAATTCTTCTATCGTTATCGTCATCATCATCCATTGTTAAACCGGCTTTTTAACTAAGACGTTCACATCGTGGAACTTTGGATCCAAATTTCTACTAATACATAACTCACTAATCCATTAATTCACCAACACATCACCGCACAAATTATTAAATCACCCAACACATTAACATTGGATACTAAAAAATTTGGCATAGCGTAAATATTTCATATTTTTTTATTTTTATCCAACACATCACCACACAAGTTATTAAGTCACTTAACACATAGCATTGGATACCAACTATTCCATAATAGATTTTTCCCATGGCACATTTATGGGTTTGTGCAACAGTGGTCGAAGCTATCATGACATAACTTCCTAGAGCCCTTCCCCCATCTATGTGGCATTGTTATGTGTATACAGGTGTTACTTAATTACCTAGGGTTAATCTTTCCTGATAATTCCGACCAAGGCCTAGCTTTTCAGTCATTTGTCTTGTTGAGTTTCCTTTGCAGTTCTTTTGGTTTTGACGATAATCATTTGGTTTTTTGTCGAGTTTTCTTAGACCTTACTAGTTTATTTTTTTCTATTGTGGCTTCCTATAGAGACATTGAATGCATTAGTTTTGAACTCCTTTGATGTTGCAAGATTAATTTTGAACTCCATTGATGATGCAAGTTTACATGTAATTTTGTTATAGTTTTTCATATGTTTTTTTCCTAGAATCTTAATATATTTTGAATTTGTCTCTTGTTTTTCACCTAAATTATCACTCTCAATCCCATATCTACTTCTATGTTTCTAGCTTATAATATACTTACTCTCAAACCATTTGGTTTCTGAGTTTTTACTCCATAAATTTCTTTGTAATGTTATACTGTCAAACCTATTCTGGTTTCTAAGTTTTTGGCTTGATATTGTTACTGTCATACCCAATTTGGACTCTAGGTTTTAGTCATTTACTTTCTCCTAATGGAGTTACTATCAAACCCATTTGATTTCTGGTTTTTAGCTTATGAATTCGTATAGTTGTGCCATGTAAGCTCTTATTTACAGTTGCCTTGTGTGGATTAATTGTTCTCTAATTTATTTGAATGGAAGGCCATGAGACCCACTTGTAGTTATTAACAAAATGAAACATTATATCATTTCTAGGATTAAACCTTTGTTTTAATTTCACAAGGAATTATGGCTTTTATGGTCTCGTAGACTTCTACATTTTGTCGTTGTTTGCAATTGATAAAGTTTGAAAGCTCTATTACTCTATTTAGATTCTTAACCTCTCCATAGATTTGTTGCAATAATTTTAGTTCACAAGCTATATCGTGCCTATGAGTGTGGTTTCTAGTTATTGTTCATTTTCCTTCATCATATATATCTATATATATCGTTGGTGTCCTAAACTTAGATTATTACATTTGGTTTTAAAGTCTATATATCTATATTACTAATGGGCCTTGTTTAATTACAAGGGTACCCATCAATCTTGGACAGGATATCGCATTGAGGATTTGGTTGATGATGAGAATGAACAGAGGTTTTCGCAAGGATATAAACTTTAATTCTCTTTTTGTAATTATATATATATATATATATATATATATATATATATATATATATAATTTTTCTTTTATTTAAATCTACATGTTTGTTTTAATCTTACTTATCTTTCATGATTACAGAGCTATACCATTGACAATATAATCTCGAGGCATGTAAAGGATCTCATATCTTTCTCTTTTTTCTATGGTAATTATTAAATTTTTCTCCTTTTGTTATTACCTAGGTTAATAGGTAAATTTTTACCCTTTCTTACTTGGTAATGAATACCCGTTTCTATTTCTTGCAAGGTTATATATACCTAGGCTAACACTTAAATTTTTACCCTTTCTTACTTGCTAATGAATACCCGTTTCTATTTCTTGCAGGGTTATTCTATTAGATCTAGTTAAAGATCTTTTTCATAAATTTGTATGTGAAAGAGACTGTACATAATTTTATTCCTTTTTAACTCTATTCATATAACATATCTACTATGTATGAGACTTTAACTAAGTTGACTTGTACCCTATACTATTATCAATTTGAATGTAAAGGATTTGTTCAACTAAGACAATTTAATTCCTATGTTCCTTTAGTTGTATTCCGTTATCACTTTATTTGGATTTTCAAGTATTCTTGGTAAAGTTATGAGAATATCTCATTTGTCATTTAATTTCAATTTGTAATATCTCGAACTTCTATGTACATTCTCATAATATTAATCAATGTATAACAATGGAATCTAAGTATACCAATAATGTATATACAACCAAAAATTTCAACAGAATAACAATTCTTATTTTACTCATCTAGTCTACCAGTTACAACAATTGTAATTATACCAACTAATAAAATAAAAACCTGTAACTTGTAGAATAATTGGGAAAATCACACATGGAGTAAATGGTTCCTCCTTGCCATAGACTAGAGAAGCAACCTACTTCCACTATGCCACCCCTGAGTTGAGTTTCCAGATCCAGAGAGGTTGCGGCCTTCATGGCTTCTCTCCAGAATTTGGGAGACAAGTTTTGTGGGATTTCTTGGTATCATGCAAATTTCAGAGATTACAACTCCTTTTTCGAATGGCATCCCATTCTTTTCTTGTGTTAATTTATATCAATTTCCTAGGCCTTAGACACTTGCTTGAGCCTCCTGCTCATTGACCACCTGTCAATATCAATTCTACACTTGTCCATTTCAAATCTCCTAGAAATTTGTGACTTGTCTTTCCTTTGTTGATTCAAACTCAACTAGACTCCCACGACTTGGTCCCTCTACTGCCACTTGGTCACCCTCTAAGGATCCGTAACTTCTTCTTTTAATAGTCTACTCAACGTATGATCTTCCTTTTTATTTTATTAACAATAAAATAATAATTACATGATTTTTTCAATGTGATATTAAAATATCATACAATGCTTGAAAATAACTTGAATATCAAAATAATAATAAGTCAAATTGTTTGGAATTTAAAACTTCAAGGTATCACATCCACCCCCTCTTAGAACTTAACACTATCCTCGGTGTTTATTTAAAATTCCCATGGATCATTCTGGAACATAAATTGATATTCTTCTCACATATGATCCTCCATTTCCCACATAGCCTCTTTGGAACTAAGGTGCTTCCATCGCACCTTTACCTATCTGATGATTCAATTATGGAGTATAAGTTCCTTCCTATCTAGAATGTGATCTGGTTCTACTAGGAACTCTCCCTAGGGTTCCACTTGTATCATATTCAAATTCACAATGTGAATAGGATCATGTATATATCATTATAATAATGAAACATGGAATACATCATGTACTTTTATCGTAGTTAGAAGTGCAAGTTGATATGCTATCTATCATATTCAAGCAAGTACCTCGAATAGGACACAATATCTAAGAGATAATTTATTATACCTACCAAGCCTTAAGGAAATTATTTTAGGCTTTACTCCTATATGCACATGGTCCCCAACATTGAACTCTCTTGGAGTCCTTTTGGAATCTTCATAACTCCTATGTCTATCCTCAACTATTTTCAAATTATGTTGTACCTGTTTCACGGTTAGTTCCATTTCCTTGAACATTTCAGGTCCTATTGTTTTTCTATCAACAAGATTACTCCAGGAAACAGGAGTGATACATTTTATTCCATATATAATTTCAAAAGGACTGATTTTAGTTGAGGCCTGGTAATTATTATTACATGCAAATTATGCCAAATGTATATATTCCTCCCATTTGCTAGGTCTATCCATTGCATACATTCTAAGCATGTCCTCTAATATTTGGTTATTTCTTTCAGTCTTCCCATCTGTCTAAGGATGGTAGGAAGTACTTAAGTTCAACTGTGTGTCTAAACTTTTCAACAAAGCCTTCCAAAAGTTCCCTGTAAATTTTACGTCTCTATCTGAGATTCCAACTTTAGGTATTCCATGTAATCGAAAAATTTCTTTCATAAAAATACATGTTATGTTAATGGCCTTATATGTGGATATAACTGGCATAAAGTGAGTTGTTTTACTCAATTTGTCTATAAAAATGATTATTGAATCATTTTGTTTGTTGTTTTTTGGTAAACTAGTTATAAAATCCATATTTATAATTTTTCATTTCCATTCAGGAATAGATAAGGGTTGTATAAGTCTGACTACATTCTATGTATTTAGCTAGATACTCAAAAGTTTCTCCTTTCATGTTAGGCAAATAAAATTATTTCCTTAGCATAGTAATCATTTTTTGACAGTCGAGGTGTCTTGAATATGGGTTTTTATGTAATTTATTTAGAATTAGTAATTTTATTTCTTCAGATCCAAGAACATATAACCTATTTTTATAGGTCAATAGCCCATTTTAAGTAAGTCTAAGGTTTGATTTTTTAGCTTCAACTTGATTGTCAACAATTTTTCACTTGATGTTTTGGTATTCTACATTTTTTTCAGTTGTCATCTTAATCCTTTCATCTAGGTCAGTTTCATAATTACTTCTTGTAACTGTATACATTAAGTTTTCATGTATGCTTAAGGCGTCTGCTACCTTGTTTTATTTTGAAATCGTACTCGCTCATGAAGCCTAACCACCTAGCTTGGCATGCATTAATATTTTGTTTATCAAATAAATATTTTAAAGAAATGTTGTCTCACATCAATAGGAATTTTCTTGCTATTAGGTAATGACATCACATATTCAATGTATTATTGTTTCTAACTCTAAATCATGAGTTTCTTGATGTCTTTCATGTTCTTTAAGATTTCTAGATTCATAAGCAATTATGTGGTTGTTATGCATAAGTACTCCTCTGATTCCTTCAATGCATGCATATGTACATACCACAAAATATTTATGACGATGTGCTATTTTTAGTATAGGAGTTTTGATTAGGAGATACTTTAATTTTTCAAAACTTTCTTGGCACTTTTCAAACCATATGAACTTAGTTCCATTCTTTTGTAAAGACGTTATAGGAAATTTAATATTTGAAAAAACTTCAATAAATTTCAGAGGGGTGTGCAATAAGGAAATTCCTTGTTCCTCAGTAAGCCCTTAGTCTCACATAACGTAGAAAAGTGGAGTATTGACTCCAAGAATTGGACAAATTCCAAACTAGCCAATGGTGAGTGGCACCCTTGGAGCACAAAGGTGAGTCTTGAAGGAAACATCGGATACATATATGTTGAGACAATACAAATCTAGAATACATTAGGAAATAAAATGAATACTAGATTGTTAAAGAGAATAAAAAATTTATTTAAATTAGAAACCATAAAACATAACCAAAAGTCTAACCCTAAAAGTTTTGACTAAATAAAATTATAAAATGGGTTAAGGGAATTTTAGACTAAATAAACAGAAGTAAAGGGTAGAATAAGAATAAAAAATTAGGCATGTACACGATGTGTGCATGAAATAAATAATGATGATTTTTTATTAAAATAAAATATATTCATTAGATAATGGGCTCTCAACATAGACTTAGTATCCTAAGTCAATCACTGGACACAATAAAAGAGGAATTGGGGAACTAAAAGAAAATCTATGAACTAATTGATGAATGTGAGGGAACATGAATAATTATTTAAATTAAAAAGGATTAAATATGTGCAACTTAGGGAAAGTGTGACATGTGTTGGGGATGAATAATCTCTAATTAAATTATTAAAAATTGTTTAATTGTGCATGGATTGACAAGTGTTAAGACAATTTTTTCTTATAAAATGAATGGTGAGGAAGAGAGAAAAGATCCTATTGTTGGATGAATGAAATATTGTTAAAATTTCTATTCACTAAGTGTGTGAGCTGGGCTACAAACTTGTGCAAGAGATGCATCTGATTCTTGTGTGACCCATTTGGTACCAGTGAAGTCTTGGATTAGTAGGCCAAACCAAAGAGAACATGCACAATTTATTAGTTGAAAATAAGCCTTTGCTGGTTATTACTTTTCTTTGAATATTTGTTTAAAAATTATAGTGAATCGGATATCTAAGGAATAATTCTTGGATATTTTCAGATTTTCAAATTACTATTTTACTTCGAATAATTGTTCAATAATTATAGTTATTCAAATATGTAAAGAATGACTATTTTTGAAAGATATGTATGATTGTTTTACATTTGATGGATAAAATTGTGTCCAGCATAATCGGATTGATAGATCACTGAAATTATATTTTATATTATGCTCATTTTATAACTTAAATAAAAAAATAGAAGAAGAATCTATTACGCCCTTTTCTGGATAACACTTTATTGGATTACTTCCTTGCATTACACAGTTTCTTCCAACTATTGCTCTCTCTGATACAATCCATTTTCTGTGAAAAACGTGGAAATTGTTGAATTCTTTTGCTGAGAGCCATCTTGAAGTCTGAAACTCCTCTTTTATACTCCTCTCTTGTATTCAATATCAAATACATTTTTTTCTTGACTGATACCTCGAAAAAATTGCAGTTCAATTCTTTATATCAGAATATAGTAGAGACAGTATTTAAATTTCGCCTTCTATGTGTCTCGAGGCTGTAACAACAGGTAAGCCTAAATCGGGCTCCGATCTTAGTTTCCACACTATAAATTCCAAAATCAAGTGCTATTGGACATCAATCGTACATTTGAAGATCACTGCATTCAATCTCTACGTGTTGCACATATTTATATCTAATTATTAAACCAATAAAGGAGCATTGCTATTTCAGTGGAAAGTATTGTTGCTGGAGGGTTCTTAAATTAAATTACATTGGACTTCCCAGTAATGTGAACCCATTCTGTCTATACGATTGAAGAGACTTTGCAAGCAAATTTCTTGGTCATGCATATTACTAGTTATGCTTATCCAATGTATAGTTCACTCTTTCATAGAGCCTAATGAATTTAAATATATTCAGTTGTTAAAAGAAAGAAAAAGTTTTATTATAATAACAACTAGGAATTGCAGAGTCTCCGTTAGTTCTATGAATGCTACCTTGATTACTTAGTTAGTTCTGTTCCTTAATAGTGTTCTATATTTCCCTTACCAATTGGAGTAATGATCGCAAAGTTATAAAATTTCATCCAGGGTAGAGATCCCTTCTCGTTCTCTCAGACTTGACTATTGGAAGGTTGTTTTATTATATGTTTGACTCATCTTCTTGGCTTGCGAACTATTAGTATGCTTTTTAATTACATTTTACAACTATTCTCTACGTTTGTGGTCCTTAATCCCGTTTTCAGTCATTCCGAGCCATCAAACATAGGACCAGAGGTTATATTGGAACTGGTGCAGAACCAATAACCTTCATCATTCTTAATTTCAGTCGTTCAATGAATTATTCGTATCTCCACTCTCGTAGTAAAAGTGGCACGATGTTCTTTAATGACTTAATTCAAAATTACGTATAACTTCCCTTCATTCACGAGATTTTGTACCTAGGAATTTGTCTAATGTAATCTCTGCATGCCGTAAGTGTTGCAATCGTCCTTGGTATTTAACTATTGTTCGGGCTATTAAATGTTGTCTGCGAACCGACCTTAACATTTGAAACTTTGTGAACGTATAGTTAGAATTCGTAACTGATAGCTTCAAGAGAATTGTATAAGTCGAAGTACTTAATGTCAAAGTCAGATCTTCAAGTGTAAGCTTCAGTTATTATCGTTGATATGGAGGAATAATATAATGACAATTATATCTGAATCCTTGGTTGTACCTTTTCGCCTTGTTAATCACTATAGTACGCATTTTATCTTATGCTTGTTGATATCAATTTGTTGGTTGAGAGATAAATTTTATGAATTGCGTCAATAAATTATTTAATCGTTAAACCTTGCTCTTCACTTATGAATTTAGATATTATTTAAAGATAAGATAAAACCTTGTGTTTTATTTGAGCGAGTCCTAACCTTACTTGTAGTTAGAGAGGTATCTTAAGTAAAATTTCATATCATAAATTACTGCTGAGATTATAGATGCGTAAACTTGTAAATAAAACTAAATGAAAACCACACATCACTGAGGAGCTAACTTGCATTAGGAGAGAAATCAATTACATTTTTTTTTTTTTTTGTGGAGTAGATTAGATCTTACTCCTATTTAAGTGGATCTCAAACCACCTTCAACCTCAATATGAGTATCAATGAAACAAACTCTAAACAATATTCTATTTTTAATATATTTTAGATGTTTCTTCATTATTATAACATCTTCTTTAATGGAGAAATATATTTTCTAGGACACCTAACTTGTTTCTAAAAATTTCAAACTTGAGTTTACCAAGAGGTTTGGTAAATATATCAGCCACATTATCATTGGTATTAAAAAACATCAAATCAATTATGTTTGATTCAATCTTCTCTCTCACAAAGTGATGTTGTAGCTAGATGTGTTTTTATCTTGCATGATATATTAGATTGTGAGACAATTTGATAGCACTTTGATTGTCACACTTGATGCATGTTGGACCATTTTGCTCCTCTTCGACATCTGCAAGAATTCTCCGCAACCAAACAACTTCACACACTGGTCAAGGCTTTATACTCAGATTCTATTGACGACAAAGAAACAATAAGTTGTTTCTTGCTACTCCACAATACAACCCCCAATCCTATATGAAATGCATAGCCTGAGGTAGATCTTATATCATTAGTTGCCCAATCTGAATTAGAAAAACATATTAGATCAATATCAAATTCATCAGTATACATAATACCAAACTTTGTTGTTCCTTTCAAGTATCAGAGTACTTTCTTTGTAGCTTTCCAGTGACTCTCTTAAGGCTTAGCCATGAATTGATTAAGGATGCTAACTGAGTATGCAATGTCTGGCCTTGTAGTGGTGAGGTAGTTCAGACCTATCGTCTGCCTCTTTAGATCCATCTTCATTGTACAACTTTGCAATCTGTTCTAAGGGAGTTGACATAGATTTATATTCATTCATTCACTAAACTTGATGGCGAGAATTATGTAAACTCAAAGTTTAAGTTGACCACCATTTTCAAGGCATATAGCCTATAGATGATTGTCAAAGGTGATGAGCCCAACACCACTACTGTTGCCTCGATTCTAGATTTGGATAGGTGAGAGATGAAAGCGAAAGTGTTTTTGATGTTCTTAAAGGACAACATCATTCCTCATATAAGAGATTGTAAAACTTCCAAAGAGACGTGGGACGTTCTCAAAGGTTTGTATGAAACCTCTAATACAAACCAGATCTTATTTTTTAAAACTAAGCTACTATCTATCAAAATGGAAGCCAATGAAAACATAAGTAATTTTGTATCCAGAATTAAAGATTTAAGTGATAAGTTGGGTGACATTGGTGAAAAGGTTTCCAGTAATAATTTAGTAACAATTGATTTGAAGGGTTTATTGCAAGATTATAAAGTCTTCATTTCAGCACTCTCATCTAGATCAATCCCCCCTACCTTTGATGAATTGGTTATTATCCTCCTTCAAGAAGAAGAAAGTATGAAGAATTATGATCAAGACTCAAGTGACTCTGATACCAAGATAAAAGTAAATGAAAATCGCACACCAGTGAAACAGAGATCAAGAAACTTGCATTAAGAAAAGAAATCAATTACATTTATAGTTTATGAGTAGATTAGATGTTACTCTCAAGAAACTTGCATTAAGAAAAGAAATCAATTACATTTATAGTTTATGAGTAGATTAGATCTTACTCTTATCTAACTGAATCTCAAACCACCTACCTCTATCTGTGTAACAATAAAACAAACTCTAAACAATATTTTATTTTTAATAGATTCTACATGTTTCTTCATTATTCTAACACTTGTATATAAGGGGTAAAATATTATCAACTATGATTTATCAAATAGTGCATAATGACCATAATATTGGTAAGTAGTTAAGAGATATATTTTAAATTAAAAGAAATTATAACTCAACGTTATTTAATCTAAGTTTAAAAAATAAGCTCTAATTTTTATTTAAGAACTTAAAATGAAAAAAATCTTTATTTAAGATATCTTTGTCTCTATAAAGACAACTTTTACACAAGGCTTCATGGTGGCAAAATTCACTATTAAATTTCAGTGATGTCACTTTTAGACAATAGTAATTCAATTCTAGTTATTGAGAACCATTAATAACCAATTAAAGGGCTCAATATAAAATACATTATCTTTCTTGTTTTCTATCAAGGAATTTTCATAACTTTAAATTGAGGCTAGTCATAATATAATTGACGTGCAAGACTCTTTTTATGAATGGATTTTAGTTATTAAATTAGAGGAATATTAGTAATCCTTATTGGGGAGAGGCTTAGTCTTATTTGGGAAACAAGATGATAAACCAATTGGTTATACTTTTAATCTAGTTAAATAATTACTTTACGAATAAAATATTTTATATGTTATTTAATTCAATAGTATAAAACGATTAAATTATTAATGTTTATTGGTGTTGATCAAGTTTTCTTGCAAGTAGAATTTTCTTATGGAAATTATGGTTAATGTTCCATTCTTAGTAGCTCATTACTCTGGTTTAAAATGGTGATGTGGGGCATTAAATTTTTTCTTGCGATTACAGTAATGACTATTTTTGTTATTGTTTTTTCATTCTTTGTGTTTTATATGCATATGTTTAGCGATACTCACGCTTTGATGTGGAGATATCTTTTGGGACATCTCACTAATATATTGTGCTACATCTTCTTGCATTATGGGCCAGTATACATATCTCTGTAAGTTGGAAACTATCTTCCCAACACTAGAATGTTCTGCAAACTTGGAGGTGTGAGCCTCTCTCATAAGATGAATTCATTCATCCTTAGGGACACAAAGTTTGTTGAGCTTGTAGGGTAACGCATTTTGGAAATGATAGTCAACCTTTCCATCACCTTCTTTTATATGAGTTTGACCTTTAGCTGCTGAAACACCTCCTTGAACTTATCGTCTTTTGTGTATGCCTCTTTGTATGCATAATGGGTAAAAGGATCTAGGTGCATTACAGTTCTCAAATTTGTAATCTTGGATGTGGGTGGCATTGAAAGCATGTCTTCCAACTTATTTGTGCTACCCTTCTTATACTTGATAACTAGATGAAATTGTTGTAAAAATTGCATCCACTTGTAATGTCTAGTTTGTTGTAGCTTACTTTGGGCCTACAAATATTATAGTGGTTGGTAATCTATGTGGATGATGGTATCCTTTCTCATTAAATAATGTGTCCACTTCTTGGAAGCTTGAACTAGGGCATAGAGTTCCTTGTTATAGGTAGCATAGTTTAGAACTCCCCCGTGAAATATTTCATAACGATAGCTTACAAACCTTTCTCCTTGCATTAAAACTGCTCCTATGGCACACCCACTTGATTTTGTCTCCACTTCGAAAGGATTTTTCAAGTTTGGTAATGTGAGAATTGGTGCTTGTTGATATTTCTTTTTATCTCATCAAAAGCCTTGTATTGATTCTTCCCACACTGGAAACTCCTGCCACTCACTGTTATGACATGGATTGGTTCAGCTACTACTGAAAATGAAGATATGAATTTTTGTGAGTACTTTGTTTCCCAAAAAACACTCTTAAATTCAATGGCATTTGTAGGAATTCGATATTTCATGATGCACTTCATCTTTGTGAGATATATCTTGAGCTCCCCTTCATTGATCGCATATCCCAAAAATAGTAAATAATATTGAGAAAAATCACATTTCTCAAGGTTATACAACAGTAAGTGCTTCTTTATATTCTCTAACACTTGCACGCAATCTGTGGTGTGGTATTCCCAGGTAGAAATATAAACCAATATATCATCCAAATAAATTATAACAAATGAATCTAGATATCGGTATAATACATCATTAATTAATCTCATAAATGTATCTGGTGCATTACATAAACCAAATGGTATGACCAACCATTTATACAAACATTTCCTTCTCTTGAAGGTAGTCTTCCAGGTTTCTTATTCCTTGATGCATACCTGGTGGTATCCTGATTTGATATCCAACTTAGTGAAATATTTTGCATGATGCAACTAATCTAACAGGTCATCGATCCTGGGAAGAGGGTACCAATTTTTTAGTGTAATATTGTTCAATGCTTTGTATTTGATACACATTCACCAAGTCCCATCCTTATTTAGTAAAATTATGATAGGTGACCAACAATGTGAGGTGTTTGGTCGAATCACACCCTTCTCCAACTACTACTAAAATTTCTTCTTCACTTCATTTTCTTCCATAACTAATTGTCTATACATCCCTATATTCCACAATGGGGAGTATGAAATAAACTGTATTTCATGCTCCACTTCCCTCTTGGGTGGTATCCCTATAGGATCTTGGAACACTCGTATGTATGCCTATATCAATTCCTCAAACTAATTTTTCTTCTCTTCAGTAAACCCCTCCAGGGATTCCTATTCTTACCAAGTTATCCTATGTATTATTTTCTCTTAATAAAACTAAAACATATTTCTTACTGGAACTAATAAATTTATTGGTTTTGAGATATTTAACTTTCCTTTATGTGCATTGATGATGTAGGAATTCCCATCCTTGATTTTCAATACTAGTTAGATATGTGCATGAATATTGCATCCCTCATATACATGTAGGGGCTTCTAAACACTACTCCACATAGGTCAAGGGGTACTACATCCAATTCCACTTCAACAATAAAATCAACGCTTACATCAAATTTAATCTTGCATTGTTTTATTACCTTGATCTATGCATCCTTGTTTACCCAACCCAATGGATAGAGGCTACAATGATCATGAACCTAAAATAAAATATTTTTTACCAAATATGCTGCTATGAGATTAGCATGTGAACTAGAGTCAAACAAAGCATCTATCTTGGTATTCTTGACAAGAATCTTTATGTGGAAGAGCTTGGTAATGTCCTTCTCTTCCTAGTGATGAAGACTACTTAAGTTCACCTCCTTTTGCATTGATGTGTAGAAAATATTCTCATCCACATCGAAGTTTCTTTCAACTTGATCACTCAAATCCGTGGATAGAAGATTCTTTTTCTTTTCTTCCTTCTTGGTGGTCTTTAGGTTCAACTATGTATGTAGTTTATAACACTTTTCCTTGGTGTGAAAATCAATATTTCAATGGTTATTGTTGCTAGGATCCTTGCACTAATGTGCAGTGGATGTTGTCTTCTTATCCTTTCCCCCTTTCCACTTCTGCATTCCCTCCTTAGAATCTTCTTAATGCTCCTTTTGCTTGGAACCACTTGGATACCCTTTATTGGGGCTTGTGTTTTCTATATATTGTTCCTATACACATGCCACATCCATTGTCCTTGGATTGAAAAACATCACTTTATTTTTCATATGGCTATGTAGACCCCCCAAATACTTGAGGAGCACATGTGAGTTTTTGGGAGAGATACCAGGCATGATGGCCATCTTTTTGAACTCGATGGTGTAATCATATACACTCTTCCCTTGCTTCTTCCTGAAGCTCTGCCATCGTATCCATTGATCATGTACATACCCAATAGAATAAAAGTAGGAATTAATCAGGGTTTTAAAATCCTCCCACTTAGTTACTGGAGGATCACCCTCCACTGTAATACTTTTCATATAGCTTTCCCACCAGGTTAATTCATGGCCCTCTAACTTCAGTATGACAAATGATATCTTTTTTTATTCATCTATATGGTGAAAACTAAAATAAAATTCTATCTACTAAAATTGATGATTCAATTTTAATGCATTAATATCACCTTGGTATGGATTTATGTCCACTTTCTCTTCCCTATTGAATAGTGTAATATCTCGATTTAGAGTCCCCATATTATTAATGTACTTTTTTTATTTGATGAAATGTTGAGTTCCTAGGAAATGAAATACATTGATCATTAATAATAATAAAACACATCATTGGATGTTAGATGAAAAATTACAAGAGTTATAGGGCGCTATGATTCCACGAGAGAGGGGGAAATTTGAAAGGCTAAGCCTTTACATTTTTAAATTATTTTTATTTTACCCACCTTGGAATTTTGGAGAGAGAGGGCGGTACATGAGCTTCTTGGGGGAATTTGACATTATTCTTTTGATATTTAATCCATGTTATTGATTGTATTGGGGGTTGGATATTCATTCTTACTCCAAATTCATTTTTGGAGTTGTTCCTCTCTAATTGACTCTTCTACTCATTCTTGGTTATATATGGGGAAAGGAAAACACATTACTGAAGAAAAGTAGCCATGGTTGGTTCAATGTAGTTAATTACTAATCGTTCAATAATGGAATAGATGTTGGTGGGTATGAGAATAATGGTAGTTGAGAGATAACTGTCTACAACTGAGAATCCTGAGATTTTTCAGCATTGAGATTTCTTGACTAGAAGCACTAGAGACAAACAAAGAGGTGGAAAACCTAAGGGACTGCATAGAAATGAAGGGGGTTCATTCTATTTGGGTGGTGCAAGTTGAAGGGGAAGAAATTTGGTAACTATATCTGTTGTGTGTTTGAAAAAACTTTGAGAGATTAATTGATGACTGGTTTGGGAATCTGAGTGTCAAATTGAAACCCATCCTTGTAGATTCATAGCCCTCGCTTAGGGGTGAACTATTTTTTATACCTCGGAAAACAATGTCTAAGATTGGCTGGAACTTCCTTAGTATACAGGTAGTTGGTGGTTGGTTTTGATAAAGATAATTTCTCTCTGTCATTTTTATCTCTAGTTGTATATTTATTTTTGTTGTGTATTAATTATTAACTCTGAAATATGTATCGATAATGTGTCTTCTTGCTGGTTATTATTGTGCATTTCATATTGTTCATTTGTTTTATAGTGTAGCATGAATATTGATTAATTCAAGTTCTCTTATTGTATTTCTTTCATGCTTCATTACTAATTAATTGGCATCATACATTTGAAATCATCCCAAGAGGGAGAATTTAGAGGTACCTAGGAAGTGGGTACATTTTAGATTAGAGCATAGACCAAATCATTTTTGGGTTTGTTGATATAGGTACATTATAAAGTGGCATCAAAGATTTATTGAGAGATTTTTTAGGTAGCATGGCCCAGTTGGGTGGTTGGGTATGTTAAAAATAAGTAATATGAAGGTTTTATGGCACTGGAAATCATCTTCTCTTTCTCAAGTTCTTTTAAAAACTCCTTTTCTAGGTCTTCATTATGTCTTGATTTCCTATCTGATCTAATATGGGTTCCATCCTCAAACTTCTTTGAACAGTTCAAGCTTGCTTGCTAGAGCCACCATGAGGAGGTACATGTTGCAAGATATGTCATCAACTTTCTCTTCTAGCCTTGCAAATCTATCATCTTCCAGATATAGAGGGCTGTTATGAATAGAATCATCGACCATGGATAGGGTTCTGCGAATGTATTCTTAAAGAAATTCCCGGATCCTGCAACTTACCACAAATACACAAAATAAACCCACTCAGATACCAATATGATCTGTAAATTTCTGTGAATATTCAGCTAGATAGTTCATCACAATAGATATAGTAAAACACTAAAATATTTACTATGAAGGTTAATTTCCTTTACATCTAAGAACCTTTGATTATTGGTTTTCTTCTTCAAATATATGAATTATTTAAAATATGAAAAATAGTTAACATAATTAAATACACAAACCATCCACAAATAGAAACAAGACAAAATCTGGGAAACCCAATACAGGAGAAAACCAAGCTAGAAGTTGAGGTTGTTCTTATATTTTTTTTTCAAACACACGTAAAAAGGAAGAGGAAATCTCCGTGGAGTTTCCTTTTACACTATGGCTTGTATGGATACTAAAAAATATCTCATCCTTTGTTATGCTCAAAAAATACCACTCTCAACTATTATTCTTAGCTATGGAACAATATACAATGCAAAAGAATGGAAGCCCATCTCCTCCTAGTGGTCTAGTATTTAACATAGCTCAATATCCATCTAGAGTTATGGTATTGAATTCCTCAACACTCAATTAGTGATTAATTTTATACATTCTATAATGTTCTATAAAATCCACTGCACGGAATCCACTCTCACCATGGTGATGAATATGATAGGTCAACTTGCAAGAGACATAACTTTTGCATATGAACTACGATTGAGAGGATTCCTGCACCGTTTGAAGGTATTGGTGTATATAATATATCTGCTTGATCCATAGTAAGGTTTGGACAATAAAAATGTGTTGTTTGATGCATAAAAATGGCTCTCGAATATTTCAGAAAGTTTTTTGGACCCAAATTTCCAAATTGGGATTAGCTACTAAAATGGCTCTGCAAGTTGACTGCAATTTTTTTAACCCATAAAGCATCAAGATAGATGGAAAATAATATAATTATCCAATCTCAATAATATATAAAACACAATATTGCAAAGAAGCATAATTCTTATAAAAACCTATGTAGCTCATCATAAGAATCGTATTATGATTATTTCAACAAAGCTAGGGGGGCGAACAAAACAATGGTCGCAAAAGTATTAGAATAGAAATGACTATATCATTCAAATTATCATCAATTGT
Source organism: Picea engelmannii (assembly GCA_009831015.1). Classification (NCBI taxonomy): domain Eukaryota; kingdom Viridiplantae; phylum Streptophyta; class Pinopsida; order Pinales; family Pinaceae; genus Picea; species Picea engelmannii. The sequence goes on along the minus strand of ML786651.1, from coordinate 82,829 downwards.
GTTATCTAATTCAATACTTAAATTGAACATTGGTTAAATAGTGGCATGGTTACTATAGATTGATTACAATTCCTTTTTAGTGTTACAATTCCTTTTGTTCCTTTTTACAATTCCTTCTGTAATCAATCTAATAGAAGATGTTGAATATTTCAGAATAGAATATTAGGTTACTTATATCTTCACCAAACCTTTAGTTGAATATAGATTTATCAAGAATTGCACGATGGTTGGGCTCAGGAAGCTACAATTATGGGGGCGTGTCATAATGACATAATTTCACTTCC
>ML786651.1:71419-82418 GCA_009831015.1 Picea engelmannii | reverse complement strand
AGTCAAGTAGTCAACAAGTATTCCATTCAGATAATTGACCAACAGTCGAACATAGTCGGTCAGTGGATTGACCAGCCTAGAAATAGACTATGACTTAGACACATAGGCATTTAGGCTGATCAGCCTTGACAAGCCGACTCGACAAAGCAGATTTGACATTTTCAACTCTAACAGTCGACGGTTATATGTGGACAAAATATTCTTGATTGTATGGAAATCAGTTATATCTTGGAGCTATAAAAAGAATACCCCTTCGGTCATTTTCATCGTGGAGATCAAGCGATAAAGATAAAATATGCACTGTGACATTCTGAAAAAAGTGCACCTTGCTTAAGTATTGCATTGGTGTATTTAGACACCACCCTTTATCTTCAAAATTTTGTGTTCCTCTTTGATTATCTATAGTACTATATATTTTTTTCATGTCGTGTTCCACCCTATTGCCCACCAAGACAATATACAATAATCAATAATAAATACAAAGGATTCCTATATAATTTTTCAATCAAATTACAATATGGAATCTTCAAACTTAGTACAATTGTTTTTCCAAACAATTAGCATATATAGGTTTTTCTTGTGTAGTTACAAACATATTACATGTTAACATATTACAAAGAGAAGTTCTTTTACTCATCAATCCTACATGGTTTTCTTAGTAGTGTCATAATAAATCATGGAATTTTATTAATCATCATTAAAGAATAATTTCATAAGATAAGACAAGACGATAAATTAATCCTTTTCATGGACAAAGTTCTAAGGCAACTCACTAGTTCTGCATAATTTTCCTCCCAAGCATAGGAAATCCTCTGTGGGTGCCACCTCCACGATGTCCTATAAAACCACCAGGTTGAAGAATATTTTTTCAAGAACCCAAGTCACCCTTATCTTTACCAAAGGCTTCCAAAACAAACCAAGAAAACCACCATTGTCTTCTTTACTCAGTCTCGTATCTATACTTAGAGATTTTGGCACTTACTCTACTACCCCATAAAACACAATAAGACACCCCCTTCTCTTCTATTTATTACATACATAATTCTCCCCCTATTTGTCCTCTTTAGTATGTGTAGCATGATATCAAGTCACCATCTACTTCTAAAATCAATTCCCAGTATTGTGTATCTTATTGGATGGTAGTTCCTAGATTATTGTACAACCTAATAAGATGAAAATGTTCATAGGTTTATGAGGATATTTATGTACTCATTCTTGGAGATTAATACTACACAATATTGCTTCATTTGTATATCCATGGATAATATGTGAGTTGGGTTGAGTTTTCCTAATAAAAACTCTTTTTTTTTCTTCAAGAACTCCCTTTTCCTCCAAGTTCCCTCTCCTCATTCGAATTTGAACCAAAGTATTTAGTGAATAGGGTGAATGCTTTTATTTTACACCATGGGCTCTACAAGTTTTTTTTATCATATGTGAGGAAGATGAAATGCAGTTTCACCAAAGAATTTGTTCACAAAAACTCATAAAATTCCCTAGATACACTTTTTGCAATTAAAGCAGAAGCTCGTTGTAGGTTCCTCAAAGAACAAACACTATCATTCGTGAGTTTCCCATGCAAAAACCATGGCCACCCCTTGTAGCTTCGATAAATGGATAGTTACAAGGAGATCAACAATATATGGGTTGAAAAAAGATCAGTATTGATCATGGAATGTGCGCATGACTTGTATTTTCCTAGTTCACATGTCATGAATCCTATATTCAAGCTCCTACAAGAATCTATAAGAATATGCTCAACCTAGGGGATGAGGCTAGTTCAAGAGAAATGGATAGTTACAAGGAGATAAAAAATACATGGGTTGGAAAAATATCATTATTGATCATGGAATGTGTGCATGACTTGTATTTTCCTAGTTCACATGTCATGAATCCTATATTCAACCTCCTACGAGAATCTATAAGAAGATTCTCAACCAAGGTGATGAGGCTAGTTCAATAGAGAACATGAAGAGACAAAAGAATTATTATTCTATGGGATTGGAGCAAGACTCTTTTTCCTACATTTTTCAGTAGGTTGTTGAATGTTGGGCATCAACATTGGTGTGACTAGATCCTAGGTTAGAGATATATTTGTCTTTTACCACGATACGTTGTGTGTCATGCTTCTTTGATAGGATGAGAATGATTCTAAGGAGAAGGGTTCTAATTCTTGGAACCACTACAAAATCATATTTCTAATACCTGGTTCTAAAAGTTGTATTGTTGATATATTCATCTTTGATTCTCACCTGATGGTATCCTGATCTTATGTCTATCTTAGAAAATACATTTTATCCTTTTAGTTGATCAAAGAGATCATCAATTATAGGAATATGGGTACTTCTTCCCCATTGTAGATTTATTTAGTTGTTTAAATTCAATGCACAACCTTAAGGTCTCATCCTTCTTATTCACAAAGAAAACTGGTGCATATGTATCCCTTGTTCAATAATTCTTCCAGATGCATTTGCAATTATTTTAACTTAGGGGTGCTCATCCTATAAGGATTTTTGGATACTAGAATGTCTCCAAGAAGTAAATCAATAAAGAATACTATGTCTCTCTTTGGTGGAAAACCCGGAATCTCCCCAAATACGTCCTCAAATTCTTGGAGAACTATAAAATCCTTAATATTTGGATTCTTGTTCTTATCTTTGTCTTTCACATGAGATGCAAATAATTGACAACCTTTTCTAAAACATCTCTTATTATAGAAATGGGTATTGGAATTTATTTCACCAAGCTTTGTTTTCCTTCTTCATCAAGACATGTAAATATCTTATTATGGTAGTCTAGGAAATCATGGTGCTTTTACAACCAATCCATTCCAATTACGATATCATAAGAACCCAATGAAATGATATTTAGATAAGTGATTGTATTGACTCCATTCAAATTTATTAGACAACTTCGAACAACCTCATTGATCCTTCTTTTAGTTTGAGTGGCTAGTTGAACCAAACACGATCTTTCAATATTACTCTTTTTCAAATTAAATCTATCCACTAATTTATAATAAATGTATTTATAGCATTCTCCTAAATCAATTAAAATAGCAACATGTTGATTGGTAATCTTACCTTCCACCTCAATCATGTGGGATTGATGTTTTTTCCTGTCGATTTTCCAGGGCTGCATATATCCTTGGAATATTTCTACCCACATATTCAACTATAGTATCTTCCTGAAGGTTGTGAACAATAATCATTTTCTCTTATTCATGAGGGAAATATCTAGACAGATGCTCTCCTTTACACCCCAAACATTTGATCAGTGGTATTGGTCTTTTTCCAGAAGATTTTGCCATCTTTGAATCACTTTGAGCTTCCTTGATTTGTTGATAAACATTAGGGATTCTCCTAAAATATAAAGGAGGTGTGAAACCTATCATCCTTTGTTCCAATTTTTCCCTCTTATTATCCTTCCAAGACTTCTATAATGTTGCTCTACGTTTACTCTACTCATACAAGTACTTAGCCTTCCTTATGGTCTCTTCCAAAGTCTTTGTCTCGTCATTTGTATTTTATATTTGAAAAAAGTAGGTATCCCACTCAGAAACCTTTCAATATTTACCTTTTCATATCTAATGAATTCCATATATATAAACAACTCTAATAACTTCCTTTCATATTCATCCATCATCATATTTACTACCTTGAGTTCAAAGAAATATTCCATATTTTTCTCATAGTAATGATAAAAAGGATAATGTTGATAGAATTAGTTCTTAAACTTCTTCGAAGTGATGTTATTTTCATTTATATCCTTCACCTACTTTAGTTGATTCCACCGCATGGAACCATTTCCTTCCAAATTAAATATGGAAACTCTAGATTCCAAGTTGGAGGAATAGTTATGTAATTGGAAATACTTTCTTATATTAAGAAACCAAGCTTCAACCTCTTCTCCCTTATTATTTTTTCCATCAATTTTTTGTAGCTTGAGATTCATGAGTTCTCCTCGCAAGTGGTTTGATTCATTCTTTATCCTTTGATTTCGGATATGAGATACTTCTAGGATACTCTGTCATTCTTAAGATAAATGTGGCTTCTTTGTTGAATAAACAAGTGGATGATGTGGTCTATGATTTCTGCTAACTATCCTTCAATTCATAGATCCTTTGTAATTCTCCCCTCTTGTGTGGGATCTTCCTTTTTCCTCATATCTTGAACTTGCTCCAACTATGGATTTCTTTTGTAGTTGGTTCAGAGTCTACAACCAATCTGTGTTAATATGGTTATGCTCTCCTTGGGCTCTTATTATTCTCTCATTATCATCTCCGTAATCTCTTAATGATCTCTACCATCTCATTGGCTTTTCTCTTCTCCTAGTCCCAAATTAGACTCTATCTTCTCATTTCCAAAAAGAACATATATGCCCTTCACTTACTCATCATGGTTATGAGTTACTTTGTATTTTTCCATTCTTTTATTCCACATATTAAACTTGATATATTATTCATGTACCACTAACCTACAAAATGTGTATTCAATAAAATTCTGTTGGAAAATAACAATTCTGCATTTTTGGAAAATTTATCCATAATTTATATCCTTTTAAGGGAACTATCCATCTTATTTTTAATTTTCATAGAAATGTTATTGCTCACATCTAAATTATGGGAGGATAGGATTAATATACTATTCGATGTATTTCCATTTACTACTCTCTTTCTCAATTATGAGCTCTAGGTTTGAAGTTACAACTCTTTGAAATTGGAAATTCTACCCTTTTATACTTCACTTATGGATACACTTATTTTTAAATACTAGCTCCAAACATGTGTATAATAAAATTCATAAGAAACCCTAAAAAAATTTACATCAGGCATAAATATTATTTATGATGGGAAACACTTAGAAAACTTCATATTTCCTATCTGATGCTCTGGTCATTTTATTTAGTAATCTGGAAATGCCAACTTTTAACTTTTTCATTGTTCCTAGACTTAGAATTTTTAGCCAAAACCGACTATCTCCCAAACAGAGAAAAACTAGGAAAATCTTCCTCAAGAAAATGTTGTCTAGATTGATCAGTAGATGAAACATTGACAAAATAATTTTTCCCATATTTGTGAGTGTGGAGTCCCTTTTCCTCCATAGCTTTCAAAAATCCCCCAAAACTGCCCGAGAATAGTCGATTTCACCATGTCTTGGAATCTCCACTCCAAACCCTTTGGAATTAAACCAAAAACTTCATTGGGTATAGTCATACATACTTGTTTAACACTATAAAAAATTCACCTTAACGTGGGCCGTGATCACTAAGCACGCCCTAGATCTTTAAAAACCTTTAATTTGCATTTTTCAGAAAATTCAAGAATAATTGGATAGTAGTGCTCATCAATGTGGACATAACCTTTAAATTTCATGTGATTTTGAGCGTTTATGCTCCTATTATGGCCAAAACAAGTTTTTGGCTCCAAACTTCTTTTTATACTTATTCATCTTTCTCATTTCCTTTCTCTTCTTCTCTTCCTTCTTCTTTGTTTCTCTCTTTATTTATTTATTTATTTCTTCTCCTTTTCATTTTCTCTTCTTCTTTTCCTTCCTCTTCTTTCTTTATTTCTTTATTTCTTTATTTCTTTATATTTTTCTTCTTTCCTTTTTGTTCCCATGTGGATGAATAATGCACCTGCATGTTCTTTTACATATGCATTATGCGCTCTGAATTCCTCCTTCCATGCCTTTTTGGTACTTAGTTGATTTTCCAGTCATCCATGTGGAGAAATAGGACTCCCAGTTTTGCATGAAATCTATTTCATATTCCGCATTCCGCAAGTATTTTGGAACTTAGTCAATTTTTGAATCATCCATGTGGAGGAATAGGACTTCCTCTTCCACTTGGCATCTATCCCACATTTTTCATTCTACAAGGATTTTAGGACTTATTCAATTTTGAAATCACCCATGCAGAGGAATATGAATTTTTATTCCCCATGACATCTATCTTCCATTCCACATTCCATGATAACTTTTGGACTTAGTCAATTTTGAAATCAGCCATGTGGGGGAATAGGACTCTCACTTCCTCATGGCATCTATCCTACATTCCACAAGTATTTTGGGACTTATTCAATTTTTGAATCATCCATGTGGAGGAACACTCATGTAGAAGAATAGAACTTTTTCTTCATCATTACATCTATCCTTCATTTCGCATTTCACAATGATTTTGGGACTCAACCAAATTTCCAAAAGACCATGCATCACAAACCCCCAAGATTCTCACTATGACTTGCCACCATGGCATTCCATGTCACCACTACCAAATCACATGACATGTGGCCTCCACATCACCACCACCACGTCACCTGACACATAGTCTCCACATCACTGTGTACGATAAAATTCCAAATTTTCCTAAAAATTCAAAAATTTCTCAAATTTCCAAAATGCTAAATTTCAAAATTTATTTCCGAGTGCCATGAAATCTCTACAATTAATATTTGCATGGAAAAAAAATTCCCAATGCATATCAATTCGACCTATGCACCCATCGACCAAACATGTCCTTGCCAAATTCCACTGATTTCATACTAGAAATTGGGGTTCTCACCCAATTTCACCCAATTTCTCTTCTTGGGATGCCATATTTGTACAATTCATGACCTCCCAATACAAATGTGACCCTATAATGTTTAAAATTGTATAGATTCTTTTCCATTTGGAAATTATGAACAATTTTAACTTGCAATGTTTGCTAAGAAAATAGGTTTTTTTCCCAATTTCACACAATTAATTCCATGGTTGCTCTACAATTCATAAATTTGACCAATTAAAGGATTTAAATTACTTATATAGAGGTTAAATATTGATATTTTAACCCCTAAGCTCTATTTTTCCAAAATTTCCCAAGAAATTTCCCCAATTTCGCTTGGGAAATTTTGACAAACAATTTGGGAGACTTTGTTTGAAATTTTCATTTGCAATTTTTCCTCAGCATGTTGTCTCTATCCCATGCATCCAGAGTGTTGTATCTATTCTCTAATACCAGTCTGTAATGTACCCAAACACCCCAATACCCACGAGAATGGTGAGGTACTTGGACATTTTCTCCAATTTCCTTAATGTAACCATAATGTTAAACTCTGATACCATATAATTATTCGAATCTAACATATAATGAAATTATATATGAAAAATGACATACAGACTCATGCAATTCATGTAAACATACAAAAATACATGTTGAACTATTCTTTGAAAAAACAATAATTTAACCCATTTTCATACATACTAAACAACATAGAAGCATCGATAATAGAACACTTATCTTTAATAACGAAAGACATGAACTAACTACTAATGTAGGATAGTCATCCCAACCGTAGGAACTATTGGCTACAACTTGTCACCCTCATGTTGTGGCTATGAGTCCACAAGGACAAAAAAGACTCATCAACTCAATTCCCACCAATTTATCATCCTATTCACTCATGCAACCATCTTGATCATCGACTCTCTTTCCCCCTTCAGTCTACACGACCTAGAGAAGTTGAACCCCTTCTTTGGAATGAAATGCCTCAGGTTGTCAAACCCCTTTTTCTAGGCTCCAACACAGACAGGCCAAGAAAATCTCAATGATGGGATCTATAGGGATGCTTAATATCAATTTTCACAATAGTCATAAAATTCACCCCCTTTACATGCTTTTCTCCATTTCTCTTGCAATTCATACTATCATCATGAAGGTAGAGAGATGTATGGAATAATAGATAGAATATTGGTAGAATGATGGACAACTATCCAAAAACAAAGATTAAGTATGCATTTATCTAACTTCCCAATTGGCACTCAAGGAATTCATCCCTCAACTACTTTTTCAAGTATCTCAAGTATTATATACTTTATACATAAGATAAGTTAATGACTTTGGGTTATAATTAAATATTATACTATTCTTGGATTTGGCCCTTGTGTCCCCCTTAGTCACCTCTTGTTCCTCTCTCATGGAGTCATAGCCCCCGATCATTTTAGTCCCCCTTTTCTCATAGCCATTGATGTATTTTTATTTATAAGTTTATTTTACATCATTTACATCCCTTTCCCTCAACGATATTATTTGGATCACATCCTAATTCACATATTTACATTACATTATAGTCTCGGGATAAAAAATATGGTGTTACGAGATCCCTTTAAAATTTCCTATGTGGTGCTTTGAGGCCATGTTCATGCACAAAATTATTAAAATATTTATATATGACTTCAAGAACTTTGTTTTCCTCTCTTACCATGGTTAAGATCTTGAGACCCGTCCTTGGTCCACAAAAGCTCTTTATTGTATAAATACCAAACATCGCCTCCAAAGGGCCCATGTAGTGCTCACAAACATCTTCATGGCTTATGAACATTAAAATATTCGTTTAGGTGCCATGGACCTTTTTTTTCTCCCATGACCATATTTATGCTTTCAAGACCCGATCATTATGTCTAAAACTTTCTTATAGTATGGATATCTCATTTGGGGATCAAATATTCCATCTAGAAGGTTTTCGTGATGGTTATAGTTGTTATTAATAGACTATGAGGTATAGAAGTTTAATTTAGTTCCTACAACCATTTTCTTCCTTTATTAACCTAGGTTAAGGCCATGAGACCCATGATTGGTATGCAAAATCTCTTAATGATGCCCATATCCCACTAAGAGGCCAATGATATAGGTCTATGTGGTGTTTTGTGACCTATTTCAAGGACTAGGTCCATAGAAGCTTCATTTTATGCCAAAGGCCTCAGCAAGGAAAAATTTAGAGGCTAAATTTCTCCCATGGGCTATTTTACATGCTTTTTCCAAAAAGAAGGTTCACCAATTTCCATTTTTCTAAAAATGGTTTGCCCAAATTCTATAGGATAAAATTATCTAACCTTAAAAATCACCAAAATTTTATAGAAACTACATAAAACCATTAGAAATTTTAATAATTTTAGAAAAATATCGCCAAACATTTGATAGTTTGCATATTAAGGACTAAAAATATTCGTGAAGGTTTCTACACTTTAAGATAAAATTACATCCTTAAAATTTTCCATGGGTGCGAGAGCCATCTCTTGTTTGCAAAACCTCTTGATGGTGCCCATTTCTCGCTCAAGGACAGGTTTTCTTTCTAGACATTTTTGTGGTGGATTGAGGAATATTTATGTCCCATAAGAACTAGAATATTCATTTATGGGTTAAGAACATTATTTTCCTCCCTTGATTATGGTTAAGGCGCTGAGATGATCCATCCCTACTACACTAATGCCACCTCTACCCCACTTATGTGCAAAATATTCCTTTTATGAGGCTCATGTTGTAGTTCAAGGCTTCGATCACTTCCCATTAATACAATAATATTTCCTTGTGGTCTAAGTCCCAATGTTTCTCCCCTAACCATGGTTAAAGGGTTGATATTGATCCATGATACAAAAAAGTCATAATGGTACCCATATGTCACTTGAAGGATAAACATCCCCTATATAGAACTTGTTATATGGATTATGGTATTGTTTACAGTTGTTGATCCCTAAAGGTTTGATACGGGGCCAAATATCCATACTTTCCTCCATTGAGTATGGAAAATTCCTTAAAACCCATCCCTATTTTGCAATACATTGTAATGGTACCCACATTCCACTTAGAAGCTAAAGATCACCTTTACAAGGCTTGTATTGTGGTTTGAGGTTATGCTCATGAATAATGAGCCTAGAGATCCATTTATGGTGTAAGACCCTTATTTTCCTCCTTTGACTATGGTCTAATCATTGATACTAATTCCTTTCGTACAAAATTTGATCACATCCATATTTCACTTGTATGCTAAACATCTACTTTAACTAGTTTATGTTGTGGTCTAAGACCTTGATTATGACCTATTAGCTCAAAAATATTAATTTGTGAATTAATTTCCTCAATATATCCAACAAAATTTCAGATGAAACATATTTAGAACCAAATGCATAATAAAGAGGACTAATAAATAATTTTTGTAGATACAAGTTGAAGATCCAATGTTTAACTGAAAAATAACACCACAAAAAATAAATGTTGACTAATAAATACTTGTTATGGGATAATATGATTAAGCATAAATTCTAATGTTTATGAGAGGCAATAGCTTCCTTTAAGGTGAAGTCTATCGTTTTTGAATTCTAATATGAATGACACTATTAAATATTAAATGATTATCATATGAATGACACTATTAAATATCACTATTATGACATGGTTCTGTCTAAATATCACAACTTGAGAGATAGGATTAAAGAGCTAGAAGAAAAACTAACCAACAATTTGACCCTCAGTAATATGGAAAACAAATTAGATATCAAACCCATCAAAGAGGAAATGAATAAGCTAATCGAATTGGACCATTAGCGTAACAAAAGAGCCTTGAACCTCATAATTTTTGGTATAAAAGGATAACAAGAGGAGGATACACTAGCAATAGTAAAAGAAGAATTAAAAAATAAATCACAAATTGATACAACTTACCTCATAGAAGCAAAGAGGCTAGGAAAAATAATTGATCACAAAGATAGGTTAATCTGTGTCAAAGTAAGTTGTACTGACCTTAAATATAGCATACTTCGTAAATCTCCAAGCTTAAAATGGTCAGGAATATTTATAAATGAAGACCTCATTCCCGAAGACCAAGCTGAACTAAGGAAGGAAGTTCAAAAGGTAAAAGAAGCTAGGAAAGAAGGAAAATGGGCAATAATTAGAAATTGAAAAGCTATTGTTAGGGATAGAGACCAGAAGGATAACAATAAATAGGAATTCAGGACACTTGGGATCCTTTTTTGGAATTGTCGTGGCTTTCCATGGTGCAAAGGTCCTATGATAAGTTGGATCCCGAGTGATATTGATATTATCTATCTAGCTGAAACTTGGGAGCATGAGGAATCTAAGGTCCCTAACATGGAAGGATTTGTCTTGTGGTCGGCATGGAACAAAAAATCCCACCATAGAGGGATAGGAGGCATAGCTTGTTATATTAGAAAAATCATTTCTCCTCACA
>ML786651.1:56418-70022 GCA_009831015.1 Picea engelmannii | reverse complement strand
GTGTCACCTTTGTGACACTAAGAAGGTTGAAGATGAAAAACACTTTCTCTTAGATTGTCCAACCTATACCCATATTAGATCTCATTTTCAAAATATTGATCACACTACCAACCTTCCTAACCTCTTAACTCAACAAAAGTATGATGATCTTGGAAACCTTCTCTTAATGCTTTTCGAGTACAGAAACAAAATTCTAAAGAATCACAAGTAATCACTTACCCTCTTAAGATCCGATAGACCAATTAGATCTCAGTAAACGTTAATCATCATCATCATCATCATAATGGAGAAAATGTATATAAAAAGACTTATCAAAAGGTAAGTTTATATATATTATTTAAAAGAAAAGAAAATAAAATAATATATAAAATTTCATTAAAATACATATTGAATTTTATTATATTTAAATTTATTATATTATGATATGATTCCATAGTATATTATGGAGAAAATGTATATGAAAAAACTTATCATAAGGTAAATTTATATATATATATTATTTAAAAGAAAACTTATCATAAGGTAAATTTATATATATTATTTAAAAGAAAATGAAATAATATATAAAATGTTATTAAATTTATATATACTATTTAAAAGAAAATGAAATAATATATAAAATGTTATTAAAGTAGATATTGAATTTTATTATATTTAAATTTATATATTTAAAAAATTATATTGAAATTATTTTTTAGATTTATATATATTATATTTAAAATAAATATAATATTATTAAAAAATAAATAAATTGTGAAAATATACAATCTAAAAATTAAAATATATATTAAATTTTTCACAATTAAATTTTATATTTATATTATCTTTTATTATTCCTTATAAATAAATTTTAATTATTTGATATAATTTTTCAGATTAATAAAATACTTAAATTTTTATAATTTTTTAATTAAATTTAAAATTGTATGCATATACATGAAAAGAAAACAAACTATCTAAATATTGTAAACGAACATTGTACATTCAGAATATTTTCAATTAAAAGGTTCATACTTATTATTTATAAATCAACTAAACTTACAATAATAATACAAATATGTTATGACCTATCTAAATATTGTAAACGAACATTGTACATTCAGAATATTTTCAATTAAAAGGTTTATGCTTATTATTTATGAATCAATTAAAAACTTACAATAATAATACAAATATGTTATGTATTGTTGGACTTTGAAACATGATTCCATTATTTTGATGGAAAAATCTATGACTACTATAATGTAGACTTATAATAATAAAAATATGTTAAATAATAATTCAAATATGTTATGCATTGTTGGACTTGGAAACATGATTCCATTATTTTGATGGAAAAATGTATGACTATTAAAATATAGATTTACAATAATAATAATACAAATATGCTAGGCATTGTTGGATTTTGAAACACGATTCCATTTTGATGTAAAAATATATAACTATTAAAATGTAAAAATATATAACTATTAAAATGTAAGTATGGATTAAACTTACTATTGAAGATTAGTTTGATTGATGTAGAATTTGTTGGTCACGAATTCTATTTTCTTACACCATCCATAAATCATGACTTGGTTTTCAGCACATACATCTCCTCCCAAAAGAAAAAAACTTGAAATGTTATACATGGTCAAACTTTTCTCACATCAAGAGAAGTTAACGTGATGTTTATTATAATTTTTTCGAATTTGACTAGTTCATATATGCACCTATCAGCATGTAAGTAAATGTTGGTTTTTAATAGAGATGTTACTTTAAATATATAAAAATAATGTAAAAATGTGATAGTAGGTAAATTTATGTTTTTAAGCTGGCAACTTTGTTTTTAGTCCTTAATAAAATATCACACTCTAATTTGTAACCTGTGAAAATAGATTACCAAGTAAACATTTATTTGGGAGTACATGATTCATGTACTGATACGAGATTGTAGTCTGCAGGCAGCCATTAAAGAGAGAAAAGAATGCGGTGGTTTTCATACATTACACTAGCGCTGCAAAAAATAGAAACAGCGCTGAATCACAAGCTTCATACATTAATAGCAATAGTTACACAATATTATAACATTCACAATACAATGTTTATTTGGATTACAGGACGATCCATCCAATAAGTGAACAAATTATCTGTGTGACATGAAGACATTAATTATTTGAAATGAATAGATGATGTGGCTGTGGGTAGCTAAAAGAGATGGTGGGGATGTTTTTTGCCATGAGTTTCTTTTGCTTTCTTTTTGGACTCCTCCCTCTTGTGATGTTCGTGGACGGCGTATCCCCCTGCTCCAACTGCAACTGCGGCTGCAATCTTCTCCTCAATCTTATGCCTGTGTGCGTGCTCTGGATCCTTCTTTACTCGGTGTTTCTCATGCTGCATACATATAACAGTAATATATACTTTACTCGATATATGTATCTGAAAAAATAGAATTAATAAATAAAAGATATATATTGTACCACTGCAAACGCTCCTGCGGCGGCTGCTCCCATTGCCCCCAAATGCTCCATACGCTTATGATGCTTTTCCTCTTTCCTTGCCTTCTCGTAAACAATCCCGGAGGCGACGTTCTTGCTTTCCTCTTCTTTGTGATGGGGTTGCTCATGTTTCTGATGGTGGTGCTCATGTTTCTTCTGAGTCATCTTTTCCAATGATTAGACACACAACTGAATTCGATCACAATTGAAGGGAACAAGAAATGCACACAATGATTTCTAGGCCCTCGCAATAGTTTAACGCTTTGCAGATTAGATGAGATGAGAGGGGGAAGGGACATAGGCGTTGATTATATAGCGGGCGTTGGATTACTTGGATATTAAGCAAAGGATATTGCGTACAAACCGCGAAAGTCCGTTGGATTACAGTTACCAGAATTTCAACCAAGAGGAAGAGATCAAGGACAGTTTAGCTGACGGTGACAGTGACTGTGACGGTGATTTATTAATAATTAATAAATCGATACGCGTGATCATTCAAAGCGTGGGTGCAGGTGACGGAATATATGAAACAAACGCAGGTGACGGAAGGAGAGCTGAAGAAGCGGGTGCAGGTGACGGAATATATGAAACAAACGCAGATGCAGCTTCAGAGCATTGTTTCGTTTCGGAATAGACGCGCTTTTTAAAGTCTTCCATTCTTATTCATTGCTAAACTTATTTGGAGAACTTTGAAGCCGTTCACGCCGTGTAACTTTGAATCCAATTTGCATGTCAACCCAGAGGAATAGGTCGAGGGCAGTTCAGCTGATGGTGATTTGATATCTTCAGTGTGAAGCAATGTCACAGCCATGATTAATAAATAATAAATCCATACGCGTGATTATTTTAGGCGTGGGTGTAGGTAACTAGAGTTCAAGAGGTAAGTAGAGCAGGTGACAGATTATAACAGAATATCAATTTATATAAATGCAAAGTTTCCTTTAACAATAATTTTTTCAACTAACTTTTATACTTAAATATTGTTAATAGAACACCCCCTACTTCTTGCATTTCAATGAAATGAAAATGTATTAAGAATATAAATTTTTTTTGAACATCAATAGCATATATATTTAACAGATGTTCACTTTTGCATGTGATCTACTTTACTTTTACATCAACTAACTTTTATACCTAAATATTGTTAATAGAACACCTCCTACTTCTTGCATTTCAATGAAATGAAAATGTATTAAGAATATAATTTTTTCTGAACATCAATAGCGTATATATTTAACAAATGTTCACTTTTGCATGTGATTTACTTTAGTTTTGCATGTGATCTATACCTAAATATTGTTAATAGAACACCCCCTTACTTCCTGCACTTCAATGAAATGAAAATGTATTAAGAATATAAATTTTTCTTAACATTAATAATATATATTTCACTTTTGCATCTGATTTATTTTAGTTTTGCATGTGATCTACTAAAAAATGATTTCCTAACATAATTGAATAAATGTACAGAAAAACAATTATTCACAAAACAATTTCATAAGAACCAAAAATCCACACTTCAATTACAACCTAGCAATGTAAGTAATGAATACATATTGTGCACCATAATTGTAGGTAATGAATGCATGTTGTGCAACACAATATCACTTACACCTCTTATTTTCCTTGAAATCAAATTATTTTCCTGTCCAAAGATGGCTGCCCTCTTCTAGGAGACCAAGTTACATGAGCCATGGGAATTCAACGAACATGAAGCCTTACTATATACGTATCTTCGCGGCAGTTCTATGTAGGGTTGTGGGTCTCTATTCCTTATCTCATTGTATTCTTAACCATGCATAATATCATAAGTTAAATTGTTTTGATCATCAATCAAAAATACCACACCCAACTTCAACATTTTTATGGATTCACAAAGTCTCTTCATCTTAATCCGTTTACTTATTTGTGAAATTATAGTTTAGCAAGATTTCGTAGGTAGACATCCCGGAAGACATTGACATGTTGCTAGAGAGGCATTAAATGGAATAAATGGAAGGAGGTATTATGGAAGAGGGAAGACGATGCCTTTTGTCTAGATGGAAAAACATTGCCAATGCAACCTCTTCATTTTCACATCCTGCATAGCCTCATTGTTTAAAGTATAAAAGGTTAGGGTTTGGATCTGCCACGTCTCCACTACATACTATTAGAAAAAAAAATGAGTGAGATGGAATAAATAGGTTAGAGTGCATAAAAATCAAAGAAGATGTTTCTCACTTGCACATGCTCTATAATTGATAGTCATTTGTTGCATGTTACTTGTAAACATTTGATGACAGTGCTCTAATACCTCAAGTATAAATTAACATTAAAATTCCCCTCCAACTAAAATCCATTTAATACTTATGTGAATTTTAGATGATTCTCCTCCAACTAAATCTATTTTAATACCCTTAACTCTTGTGTGGAAGATAGAATCCAAGCGCCTTGGACTAATCCTAATACCACAAAGAAAACCTACATCATTTTAAAACAATCATCTTATAGTATGTAGAGTCTTGATAACATGGTTTGTAGCAAGAAATATCAAACTTGTTCTACCTACATCCACATATCTGTGATCAAGTTATCCAAAAATATTGTCATTTAAGAAATGTACATATTAGAATGGTTTTTAGGTTCATTTTGTGAATACATCTTCTTATGGTTCAAACTCATTCTATTTTAACCAACATAGATACATCTTAACTTCTAATCTATCATATACTGAGAGGGATCATGTTATCAAGTCCCTTGAGGTGAAAAAAAAATTGACTAAAAAACTTGAACAAAGGGTTTCACCTCAAGGGATTTTATCCATCTCGGTGCAAGATAGATAAGGACTTAATATGGATATGCACTAGTTAATATACTTTTTAAATGTCATGTTTCAACTTCATGTTGAGCATAGATGGAATTACACATCTCTCTCATACTTGGCTATAGAAAGTGTCTTTCACAATAATTTATTTTACTATATATATATGTGCGTGTGTGTGTGTGTGTGATACTAAAATATTTTACTTTGGATATTGAAATGTTTTGTTTATGGTCTGCAATAAAATATTTTTTTGTTATTAATATTTTGTAAATGCCTTGTGTCAACTCCATATTAAGTATTGAATGAATTACAAATATCCCTCATACTAAAGCACCTTTTGGCACAATAATCTCTCTCTCTCTCTCTCTCTCTCTCTCTCTCTCTATATATATATATATATATATAATTATTTTATTGAGGTGGATATTGAAATATTTTATTTATGGTCACATCGAATTTTTTTTTTTTTTTTTAACGAGAGAACAAATTATACAGGAAATTGTCGAAATGCTCTTTTTATCAATCAAGGATTCATTATTTAGGGCATGTTATCTCTGGCAAAGGCATCGTTGTGTATCCAACAAAGGTAGAGGCTATTATGGAATGTTCTGCGTTGACGAACGTACCAGAAGTACGTAGCTTTATGGGTTTAGCAGGATATTACCAACGATTCGTCAAAGGTTTTTCGAAGATAGCAAATCTGATCAAAGAATTGCAGAAGGAAAACAAGGAATTTGTCTGGATTGAGAAATGTGTGGAAGCATTTTGAATGCTCAAGGAGTTGTTGACGACAACGCTGATACTAAAATTCCCTGACATGGACAAGGAATTCTTGGTATGCATCGATACATCCAAAGAAGGCTTAGGAAGAGTATTTATGCAAGACGGTCAAGTGATCACTTACATCTCAAGGAAATTAAGAAAGCGTCAAGAGAACTACGAGACACATGATTTGGAGTTATTGGCCATTGTGTTTGACCTGAGAGTGTGGAGACACTACATGATTGGATGAAAATTCGAACTAAAGACAGAGCATTGTGTTTTGCAACACATTTTTATGCAAAGTGACTTGAACGTGTGACAAAGGCATTGGTGAGAATTTCTTAGTGAATATGATTTTGAGATTACTTACATAAAAGGAACAGTGAACAGAGTGGCAAATGCATTGAGTCGGAGACCACACATATTTTCATTGATACCTCTTTAGACGAATCTTCAAGAAAATATTCTAACTATAGAGCACGATGATGACTAGCGTAAAGAGGTTAAGGAAAATATCAGACAAGACACCATGTTGGTACCAAAGTTTGAAGGATATGCATTGGAAAACAAGAGATTAATGAGTTATAAAAACCAGATTTATGTACAGCCTAAAGATAAATTGAGAGGTTTGATCTTAAACGAAGCTCATAGAGTAGTGTACATGGCTCATCCAAGAGTCACGAGGATGAGGGAATACCTTAATCCCTTATTCTTCTAGAAAGGAATGAAGGCAGACATAGTTAGCTACATAGCGAGGTGTCTAGAGTGTCAGGAAGTAACGACTGAACATAGACATCCGGTAGGATTACTACAACCACACGTTATTCCGAAATCAAAATGGGAGATCATTTCGATAGAATTTATTGTTGAATTGTTGCTTACGGAAATGAGGCACGACTTGATTTTCGTGGTAGTTGACACTTTGACGAAGAGTTCACATTTTATTCATGTGCATATGATGTGTCAAGCACTACACATAGCTAGAGTTTTTATCAGCGAGATTGCGAGATTACATGGAATGACTAAATGGATCATATCTGATTGAAGATCGGTGTTTACAAGACGATTTTGGACTAGTTTCCAAGAGGCCTTGGGAACCTAAATTAACTTTAGTATAGCGTATCACCTGAAGATAGGAGGGAAGACAGAAAGAATGAACCAAATTTTGGAGCATAGGTTGCATATGTATGTGATGGACCAACATAAACATTAGGAAGAGTTATTTTCACTGGTAGAGTTTGTGTACAACAACAACTATCAAGGTACCATTAAGATGGCATAGTTGAGTTACTATAAGGGTGACCATGTCGGATGCCATTGAGCTGTGATCGACTTGAGGATAGGGTCCTGGTGGGACCAGATTGATCAAAGAAGTGGAAGAATGTTTGTAAATGATAATACAAAGGATTAAATAACCGCGAGATCAATAGAAAGGTTATGTTGATGTGCATCGCGTTGACCGCAACTATGAAGTAGGCGACCA
Organism: Picea engelmannii; assembly: GCA_009831015.1. Classification (NCBI taxonomy): domain Eukaryota; kingdom Viridiplantae; phylum Streptophyta; class Pinopsida; order Pinales; family Pinaceae; genus Picea; species Picea engelmannii. Next base: position 62,497 of record ML786651.1, on the reverse strand, counting down.
AGTTTTATTGCGGATGAAACCTCAACAGATTTCGATTAAGTTTGAAAAGGGTGCTAAAATCTATCCTAGGTTGTGAGGCCTTTCGAAGAAGTGGAAAGCAAGGGACCTGTGCCCTATCGATTGGCCTTGCCTCATTCTTGTAGGAGTATGCACAATTTTTATCTTGTGCTTATTTCATGACATTATGTTAGTGATCCTACACATGAGATTGACTTGAGCTCCTTGCGGTTTCAGACGAGGGTGCACTCATGGCGGAGCCAATCCACATTCTAGACTATTGCATTTGACAGCTACAACGTCGAACAGTCGATCAGGTCAATTTCCAGTGGGACAATTATAGTCCGCACTCGGCTACCTGGGAGGACGCATATTATATGTGCCAACAATTTCCATATTTATTTGTTAGTTAGAGATATAAATCTTTTTCGATGATTTATTTACTGTATTTTATATACTGTACAACTTCGAGACGTAGTTTAAAAAAAGAGGGGTGTATGTAACATCCCACTCTTGCAAGAACACGATGTTGACTTATTCTTTGAGGAAACTTGCTTGCGAGTGATCCGTTTATAGTATATGGTTATCTGTTTCGCTTATGGATTTTGTGATGATGTTGATCAATGGATTATGATGTTATGTTAGTTTATATCTATGTATTGACATATGTTATTGACGTGTTTCCCCTGAGTGTGCAAGACACTTGACAGATTGGCGTTCTCGATGGCATCAATGGACCTCCTTGGACTATGGATTGAGTCAGGGAGTGGATTGTATTGGTTTTAGTATTTCATTTATGCATATGTAGCATATGATCGATTATATTATGATGTTGTTTATGGATAATTCACAGTGTTTTGTTGATGATGAAGGATGACAATTTCTTGCTAATCTGACTCACATAAGGAGTAAAGGAGCCATGCATAGAAACCACATATTGAGGGAGAGGTGTGGCATCATCCCTGACACATCCTACTAGCACTCCCAATGTGCCTTGAATTGTAGGTTAATGATTACCTAGTTCGAAATATCCACAATGTCGTGAGGAAATACTGAGACGATCACTCATGAATATTTCTAAGGGCCACACAATAAGGCAGGTTCATTATTCCTTAGAAGCCCTTAGTCTCTCACAAGGTCGCCTGAATGGAGTATTGACTCCAAGGGTTGGACAACTACCAAAACTAGTCAAAAGATAGTGGCATCCTTGGAGCACATAGTGCATATTGAAGGGAACGTCACATAATTAAAATTTTAATCAAAGGCGAGTGGCACCCTTGGAGCATAGAGTGCATCTTGTAGGGCACCTCACATAAAAAAAAAAAAATTGAGCCAATGAACCTAGGTGGCATAGAAAACCTTGAGCGAATAATTAAACCCTATAAAATGTTTAACAGTTGCTCTTGCAACCCCAAAGGAAGAGAAGAGAGTGATAAATGATAATCGAAGGACTACCGGAGTAGGTTTCGACCCCGAGGCCCTTAATATAGGTGTCAAGGATCTGCATGAAATCAACAATGCTCAAAATTCCAAAAATGTGTTTGAGAGTATGCGCAAGCATAAAGAAACTCATCAGGCTGATATGGAAGAATAAAAATCTAAGTATCAGGCAGTGCAAGATCAACACAAAACTGAGAGACAACGTGTGATCTATGACAAACAAAAAAAGATATCCCAACAAAAAGCACAAACAAAGGCACAAATGGCCTGTTATGAGGATGAGTTGGCCAAGAAGAGAATGCAATTCGAACATGAAGCTCAGAGAATGCGTAATCAAGAACTTGTAAAGATGCAGGAGGATTCCTTTGTACACCAAGAAGAAGCCATGCATGATACATAAGAGAAAATACAAGCTCAGTGATGTCAAACAAAGAAACAACATGTAGAAATTGAGAAGGAAAAAATTAGGGTAAAGGTTATGGTTGAAGCAGAAGGAAGAGCTCGAGAAGCAGAACTAGCGGAATATGTGAACAAGAGGTCCATAGCGATGGATTGAATTTCTGGTCAAGTCCGCCCAAATATTTTTACTTTTCAAATTTATTATCGCAACGATATGATACCCAAAGGTTGAATTTATGTAATAGCAACGTTTTTAAATATTATCATTATTGGTCCATTGTAAGTATTATTGGTTGATCTAAAATTGAGATGGTCTATCTTGGGCCTCAACTTGTGGTTGTATTAAAGGTATCAACTCTTAATTGATCACTAATAAACATTGTGTCAAGCTCCTTGCTGAGAAAAGCATATCATAGTCGCTTGATTAGTAAAGATATGATTAGAGAAAGGTTAGAGAGTGGTACTTTTCATAAAGTGTTCAAGGTCAAGCATCAACTAAACTAGAAAACCTCTTTTGCAAAAGATTTAATTTCATGCATTTTAGTCATTTAAGGATTTTAAATTTAACTTAAGGATACAATTGAGAGTGGGTTTAGATGGTTGTAAGTCATTGAAACCCTAGGATTAGGATAGTGTCTAATTATTAAAAGTCTATCTACCTCACTAAGTGGTAACTTCAACACTACCATTTAACACAGGACACTTACCGAGGATTATGATAAGAGTTCATTGTGAAATCCAAGACAAACATTAAGTAATCACATTGGTATGCATAGCATGATTTTTATGTATCTTTGGAACCATGCCTCACATTTCCAGTTATGATTTTTTGTTGGAAATTACAGATAGATGAATGAATTAAATAAAATTGTGATCCTAAATTGCCAGGAATTGATTAAATTACAAGAAGATTAGTATGTGTATGGTATAATAGAACTCGTACATTCTCGTGGGAGAACTTATGTGTGTATTCTTTGCATGTGTGATTGGGAAGGCCTTGTTATGTTTCCTAATAATGTTATAAATGTTTTTCTCTTTACACTTGAATTAATGATGATGCATGATTGGTTATGAACTTGCTTACCTTGCGCCATGAAATAATTGATGATTTCTCTTGCGCTTTAACTTTAATGTGATGTATGACTAAATGTATGTGATTGTATTCCTTACGCAATGAATAAAATTGAGGATTATTCTTGCGCCTGTAGAATAATGATGACATAGGATTGAATAATCCCTTATGATCTCTTGTGTCATTTAAATTAAAGTTGACTACTCTTGCGTCTTGGAATTTAATGGATGTATGAATGATTTAGAAATGAATTAGATGTTGATGTATGATGATAAGTTGGTGACGACCCTTACGCTTGAATAATTGGTGTTTAGGTTGATCGATTTGATGTATTTGATTGTGGTTTGATTGGATTAGTGGGATCTAGACACCTCCTTGTTCCTCAGAATAATCGCCATCCCTAAGACCTTAAATGGTCAAAATCAATCATATGAATCATGGGCTTGAGCGTTTCTTATGTGTCCTAGAGGTCCTAATCTTGCAGGGTAGGTTGGGTGGGTAGACATTTTAATATTCAGTATCTGGTTGATCATTGTTTATGAATTTCTTCAAGTTAATACTTGGGTTGGGCAGAGTCCATATGACACTTTGTCTGAATGGACAGAGTCCATATCGTACTTTATGTGAATGGCACAAAGTCCACATATGGACTCTGTTCCATTCGCACAAAGTGCCATATGGCCTTTGTGCCATTGACAAACAGATTTAAACACTAAAAAATTAAAACATAATTCTATAAAATTAAAAAACAAACATACCTAGATTTGTCTCCCACCAACTCCCTACGCTCGAGTTTGTCGCGAACACCCTACGTCACGAATAACCTGGATTACTCGTGACTGACATGTATTATCCACCAAATCCAACACTCTCTAAAATGCCAATGTTCACTTGAAATGTCTGTAAAGTAACAATGGAAGGAAAGTCATGTCATATATAATGTATGTTTTCGGTCGAAAGATTTCTTTACCGAACTATCAACTATCAGAAAAAAATGTTTTGGCTATTGTGTTTATTGCACGAAAGTTGAGGATTTTGTTCATGAGTCATTTGATTTGACATGCAATGTTTCATCCAAAAAAAAATCGGTCAAAAACTATACGCTTTTAGCCGAAATATTTATTCTAACATTTTTTCCACCCCCGTTCTCACGAAAGTTTTATCCACATTCATGATATTACCCCGACATAATTTGTATTGTAAGAAAATATTTGTGTATTGTACTTATATTACATCTTTAATTTTTTTTGTTGTAATAAGAAATCTCAATGCCAAATAATAATAACAATATTGTTGATGAAGAAAATGAAAGTAATATTGCTAAGTTAAAGGAAACATTGAAGGCAAAGTGTAATGTGAAACTTGAATGCCCTTGCAATAAATGCATAGGCTTTAATAGAAGAAGACTTATAAGAAAAATTGTTGACACACATTGTTGGATAAATGGGCACATTGAAGGGAGGTTCACATATCATCTCATGGTAAGTTATTTATTATTTTATATTTTCTTTGTATTGAGTGTATTTAAAAAATTTAATTGTGTTTTAATATTTTTTATATACACTAATTATATTGATTGTTTGTAATTATAAAGAAAAATCCTCCTAGGTGTGTGGCACTAGAGAATGTTCCTAGTAGTAGCAGAAATATTATTGTATAGAATGAGGAAGATGATTGTATGGATATTGATGATCATCATGATCAAGTTAATTCTTATATGGTATAATATGACACCAATAATATCGGTGATCCAGATGATGGGAAAAATAGAATGATTCACGACATCTTTGCTCCTATCTATGAGGACAATTTTGATGATATTCATGATGTACGGCTTCTTGAGAAGTCACAACAACCCCTTTATGAACGCTCAAGAACAAATATTCTATCAACTATAATGTTGTTGTTGAACTTGAAGGTATTGAATGGTTTGTCAAACACTTGTCTCACACACATCCTAAGGTACATAACAATATAATTCATCACATATATGTGAAAACGAACCAAATAGTAATGATAATAAGATTACAATAATAAGTCTTCTCAACACCGACACGATCTGCAACATTACCATGTACCCAAATCTCGATAGTAAACAAGTCAACAACCTTGAATATAAGACTAACCAGGTCAAAACCATAGTACCCAAAAATCTAGTTATAAACCTATCAACCCATCCCATCGATGAAAACAATACTAGGTTACTAGAAAAAGGTCTTAACTTTGCCATTGTCCCTCGCAAAATTCCCATTGAAGATATCCTATGTAGCATTGAAAATAGTATTAAAAACCTCCCAGATAATCCTAAAGAAGAAATCAGACAAGACTGCTCAGTAATTCTCCGTAGAGTAAAACCACCAAAGAACAATATCACCAAAGAAGAATTTTTGGCTCTAAAATCACTAAACAATAATAAAATTTAGTAGTTCTAAAATCAGACAAAGGTGGGGCTATTTTCATTATGAATAAGGAAAACTACATTGATAAAATGTTGGATCACCTCAATAATAGTGGAAGTTATAAGAAACTCAATAAAAACCCCTTAAATAAGATTGCAAAAGAAGTTTCCAATGCCATTAAATTAAGCAACATAAAAGACGATGATAAAAATAAATTGATAGTTAGTTGCCCCTCCACCCCTAGGATATATGGACTTCCTAAAATTCATAAGGAAGGAGCCCCTCTTAGACCCATCGTCAACACAATAGGCAGCCCTACTTATCAACTTGCAAAATACATAGCTCATAAACTCAAACCCTTAGTCGGAAACACTAGATCCTTTGTTAAAGACTCCTCTTTCTTTGTAAATAAGATCAAAAACATTAAAGTCGACAAGGACGACATCCTCGTGAGCTTTGATGTTGTTTCTCTCTTCACTAAAATTCCCATTGACGAAGCAATGCAAGTCATCAGAAACATCACTGACCTAGGCACTGCCAACTTGATTGAGCTTTGCTTGAAATCCACTTTCTTTAGTTTCCAAGGCGACGTTTATGAACAAACCTGTGGGGTCGCTATGGGATCCCCACTCTCTCCCATCATAGCCAATTTATTCATGGAAGATTTAGAAAACAATGCCCTAAACTCCTCACCCTTCAAACCTAAATATTGGAATAGGTTTGTTGATGATACCTTTGTCATCTGGCCCCATGGTTGTGACAAATTAGATGA
>ML786651.1:42257-55995 GCA_009831015.1 Picea engelmannii | reverse complement strand
TTTCAAAATGCCACCAAAACACCTAGGAATAAAGAACAAACAAATAATGATGTGTCTAAGGTTTACTTACCCTACATACAAGGAACAACAGACAAACTTGCGAGGATTTTAAAGAAGAAAAACATTGGTGCAACTTTCAAACCTTTTCAACACTATTAGGAATTCCCTTAGGTCAGTCAAAGACTTTGTTGATCCCATCGAACATAAAGGTGTCTATATGATCCCATGTTCATATGGTAAACAATACATAGGAGAAACAGGTCGTTCCTTTAGAATTAGGATTCAAGAACATGTCGCTGACATCAAACACAATCGCACTTGTCCCTGAGCTCTCGCAGAACACTCAGATAAAACCAAACATCACATTTGTATTGAAGAAACCAAAACCCTTGCCATGATAGATCACTATCACAATAGGAAATTCATAGAAGCAATCGAAATTGAAAAACAACCTAATAATCTAAACAGAGATGATGGATGGAAAATTAGTCAAAATTGGATCCCTACCCTAGCCAATATGAATAAATCTAGATATTAATTCATAAACATTGTCCAGTCGGCTCTTTTTAAATAAAAAATTAATAAACAAACAAGTAATTAATTATTAAATCAAATAATTAATTAATTAAACAAAAAATTATAATTTCTAAATTTTTTTATAATTATTGATTTCATTATGTCGGCTCCTTACAAAAAACTTTTCAAGTATTTATATACGTGTTATATTCTTTTTTCCTTCATTTTTCAAAAAACGCTTTCCTGATGATGGACCACACTAGTTTGGTCCGAAACATCGAAAATAAAAAAACCTATGCGATGAATCCGAAAGAACTCTCTGAACATATATGTAAAGGTCGGAATTTTTTTTCCCTTTTTTTAGTGTTAATAAATGTGTGTAATATATTAAGGATGTGATATTTTTAATTACTATTAATTATATTAACCAATTATTTTTTGTGTCATAGATTGTTAGGAGAATTTCTCTTACCACCATCAAATAATCTACCTCACACATAGTGAGAGTTATCTACCATTATGAAAGATATTGGAATAGAGTATCAGTTTATTGATGCATGTCCTAATGATTAGATTATATATTATGGACAATATGCATCGGAAACGAAATGTCAACAATGTCAAATCAGTAGATATTGAACCAATCAAGTAACAAAAAAGGTTTATCATAAGTTCCTTCATCATATTCCAATAATTTTGCATATGCGATGATCATGTGTGAAAACATAGCACAATTTATGGATTACCATGCATGGCACAAAAGTGAAGATGGTGTTCTTTGAATGTGTGTTGATGCTTCTACATTTAGGAACATTAAAGAAAGATGACTGATTTTTAAAGAAGAACCTCGTAATGTTATGATTTCATTGGCAGTTGATAGTGTCAATCATTTTGGTGAGCTCAGATCTATTTTCTCAGTGTGGCCTATTTTTGTTATAAACAATAACCTTTCCCTTTGGATGTCAATAAAGAGGGAGCACACAATGTTGGCAATGAGTGTCCGAGGTATTTGCTTACAATATTTGTTTGAATTATGCAATATCATTTTGTTTGTCTTATTCATTGCATTATTTCTTATACATATACAAGCTAGCAATTGCATGTATGCTCAACCAATTAGGTATGTACCAAGCGAAAGATATGAATGTATATATTGAGCCTCTTATCGATTAGTTACAAAAATTATGGGATGGCATCACTATGTACGACATCTCTAGATCAATAGGGAAAAACAATTTCAATTTTGTGGAATAATTACATAGACAATTCATGATGCCCATGGGCTAACACATTTTTGTGGTATGTAAAACACTATTGCACTTTAATAGTATATAATTTTACAAAAACCAATCAATCCCTACAAAAACTAGGTGTCCTCCCACAGAGTACACAACAAACAAATTCCATTATTTTAATGGAGAAATCCATTACTATTAGAATGTAAGTATAGATTAAACTTAGTTTTGAGGGTTAGTTTAATTGGTTTAGGGTTTGTTGATAATGATTTGACTCTTTTGATTCTTACATCATAAAGAGGTTTTCAGGAAACAGATTTCCTAAGAAACAAAATAGGTTAAACTTCAAATGTTATGTATAGTCAATCTTTTATAACATCTTAAAATCAAGAGGTTTTCAGGAAATAGATTTCCTAAGCAAAAAAATAGGTTAAATGTTATGTATAGTCAAACTTTTATAACATCTTAAAATTAAGATGAGTTAGCATGATTTCAATTATAATTTTTAGGATTTAACTAGTTCATATATGGACCTGTTAGCATTTCATGTAAGTAAATGTTGGTTCTTAATAGAGATGTCACTATAAATATAAAAAATAATGCAAAAATGTTATAATAAGTAAATTTCTTTTTTAAGTTGGCTACTTAGATTTTATTCATTCTTAATAAAATCTCATACTGAAATTTGTAACCTGTGAAAATAGATTACCAAGTAAACATTTATTTGGGACGACATGAATCATCTACTGATACGAGATTATAGTCTGCAGGCAGCCATTAAAGAAAGTATAAAAGAGAAAAGAATGCGGTGATTTTCACACATTACACTAAGCATTGTAAACGATAGAAACAGCGCTGAATCACAAGCTTCATACATTAATAGCAATAGTTACACAAAATTATAACATTCACAATACAATGTTTATTTGGATTACAGGACGATCCATCCAATAAGTGAACAAATTATCTGACTGACATGAAGACATTAATTATTTTAAATGAATAGATGATGTGGCTGTGGGTAGCTAAAAGAGATGGTGGTGATGCTTTTTGCCATGAGCTTCTTTTGCTTTCTTTTTGGACTCCTCCCTCTTGTGATGTTCGTGGACGGCGTATCCCCCTGCTCCAACTGCAACTGCGGCTGCAATCTTCTCCTCAATCTTATGCCTGTGTGCGTGCTCTGGATCCTTCTTTACTTGGTGCTTCTCATGCTGCATACATATAACACTACATTAATATACGGATTCACCTATTAATGTTATAAGAGTCATCGAAGTTTTCTATTGTTCTGGTTTTTGGTGTATTGTTCTTTATCAGCTGACTACTGAACGCAAGAAACAATGGTACAAAAAAATTGCATCAGTTGATCTGATTAAATAGGATTAGTATTCGGGAGGAGAAAAAATATACTTTACTCGATATATTTATCTGAAAAATTAGAATTAATAAATAAAAGATATATATTGTACCACTGCAAACGCTCCTGCGGCGGCTGCTCCCATTGCCCCCAAATGCTCCATACGCTTATGATGCTTTTCCTCTTTCCTTGCCTTCTCGTAAACAATMCCGGAGGCCACGTTCTTGCTTTCCGCTTCTTTGTGATGGGGTTGTTCATGTTTCTGATGGTGGTGCTCATGTTTCTTCTGAGTCATTTTTTCCAATGATTAGACACAGAACTGAATTCGATCACAATTGAAGGTACCCAGAAATGCACACAATGATTTCTACACCCTCGCAATAGTTTAACGCTTAACAGATGAGATGAGAGGGGGAAGGGACATAGGCGTTGATTATATAGCGGGCGTTGGATTACTTGGATATTAAGCAAAGGATATTGGGTAGAAACAGCGAAAGTCCGTCCGTTGGATTACAGTTAACAGAATTTCAACCAAGAGGACGAGATCAAGGACAGTTCAGCTGACGGTGATTTAATATCTTGAGTGTGAAGTAATGGCACAGCCATGATTAATAATTAATAAATCGATCCGCGTGATCAATCAAAGCGTGGGTGCAGGGAAGGAGAGCTGAAGAAGCAGGTGCGGGTGACGGATTATATGAAACAGACGCAGGTGCAGCTTGAGAGCATTGTTTCGTTTCGGAATAGACGGGCTTTTTAAAGCCTTCCATCCTCATCCATTGCTAAACTTATTTGGAGAAATTTGAAGCCGTTCACGGCGTGTAACTTTGAATCCAATTTGTACACCCTCGCAAAGGATAACGTGTAGAACCCGCGGAAGTCGAGACCCAACAGTTACCAGAATGGCCGGTCAACCCAGAGGAAGAGGTCGAGGGCAGTTCAGCTGACGGTGATTTGTTATCTTCAGTGTCACAGCCATGATTAATAATTAATAAATCAATACGCGTGATTATTCAAAGCGTGGGCGTAGGTAAGTAGAGTTCAAGAGGTAAGTAACATTATAAGTTGATAAAAACAACTAAAATTAATATTAAGTAAAATTATCTACAGAATTTAATCTGATCGTCAGAAAGTGAAGATGCTGGTATATTCTTTCTCTTACATCTAAATAATTGAATAAGATTGCAAGAACTAACTCCCTTGCATTTATAAAATGTAAATTTATCATGTTTACTTTTTCACTTTCACTAAATATGATTAAAAAATTATTGTAACAATATATGATTGCCACGCGCATGCCACTTCATATTCCTGAAGCGTTCAGTTTTTTATTTTTTGGTTTCTATGGATACGAATGCATAGGCCATAGTGCAAGCACACCACTTTATATTCCTGAAGCGTTTTGGTTTCTATGGATACGAATACACAGGCGACGGCGCAGGCAGGCCGCTTCATGTTTGACATGCTTCGCATTTATACAGTTATATCACAGTATGTGGGTTCTTGAGTGAGTCCAGAGATTAGGTATAAGCTACAGCTGTTAATGAAGAACATAATGTGGTGGCAACATGCAGATCCGAATCTCGCAAATGCTATTTTGTACAGGTTATATTAAACCTTCTTCACAATGTATTTTGGTATCTATCACATTTTGTATTTTGGTATCTATCACTGTACTTAGTTTTGGTTTGTGAATTATTGTATCTAATGGAAGCAGTTTCTTTCTGGACATGTATTTTGGTATCTATCACATTTTGTATTTTGGTATCTATCACTGTACTTAGTTTTGGTTTGTGAATTATTGTATCTAATGGAAGCAGTTTCTTTCTGGACGGTGTGCCTATAGGTTTTTCCAACAATGAGAAAAGAGGAGTGTCATATCCTCGAACCGCCCGATGGACATCTTCTCCTCAATGTGGAACGCAGACAATTGGACTTCTCAAGGTGGCCACGCAAAGACGGATTGGAGCCACTCGCCTTCTATATCTACATACAAAAATTTCAACATTCATGGTTGCAGATACAACTGTAGGAGCTCATGCTTTTCGTGGTGGGATCGGCCTGCCTACGGTTCACTTAATGCAAAACAGAGGATGCAACTCAAGTGGCTACACAAAAAATACATGATTTACGACTAATGCAGAGATTCAGTTCGATTTTCCACTCCTCCAGTAGAGTGTGCATGAAGCGGGCTCTCCCATCGATATCATATTAACAAATATATATTTCTCCTTGTATAAGATTTTACTGCATTCGTGTACATTACTGATAGCTTGGATGGTGCAAATCTCTTAATATGAATATGATAAGTTGATTTGTCCGTGATCAGATGAAAGTTTATGTTTTGGTGGCGCAGTAGAAGCAGCGTCTGTGTGAGAGCGGGTATAAATATCACTTAAAGCGGACTAGATGAGAAATGGGACCCTTTCCGTCACTCCATACATTTGTTTTAATCTATCAAATGCCTGTTTAGTTATATATTCAAATGCATGTTTAGTTATATATTTATTATATTAGTGATTTCAATTTCAAAATAAAAAATTGTTAAAGATAATATATTGTATAAATTCATGGATGGAAAAGTTTTGAAAATTAATCCAGTGATCTCCAAAACAAACAGATTAATTGCGATAAAAATAATATATTATATAAAATCATAGTTGTAAAAGCTTTGCAAATTAATTTGATATCCAAAATTAACAGATTGATTACTGACTAGAAAAGATTTGAAAATTAATCGAGTGATATTCAAACAAATTGATTACGGATTGGAAAAGCTTTGAAAATTAATCAAGTGATATTCAAAACTTTAAAGAAATGGCAATATCACTCATACAATTTTTTTTAATTGATAAAGATAATAATATGAATAACTTGAATGGAATGAGCCATATTCATATTCAAATTATTCATCTTATTATGAGCCATATTCAAGTTATTCATCTTATTATATATAATACATTTATAAATATTAAGGAATACTAAAAAAACAATTAAGGTGATTATTGGTTATTAATAATATAAATAATTAATTATATTATAAAAGAGTTCTTTTAAGAGTATACATGTTTTTTATATAATGTTTATTAATTAATATTAATTCTTTATAGTTAGTAATATTATATTAATACTATATTATGGTTAATGGTTATTAGGGTTAGTATACACATGTCCTTCATATAATAATTATTAAATGATATTAATGGTTAATTATGTTAGTAATAATTAGGATTTAGGTTATTAAGGTTAGGATTGTTAGAATTATTAAGGATGATTAATATAGCTACTAGCAACAACCACTTTTATGTAAAAAGTGGTTGATATATGCTGATCGACGCCATTAATTAAAAAATGTGAAAAAATGGCGTCGATCGGCGTATATCAACCACTTTTTACATAAAAGTGGTTGTTGCTAGTAGCTATATTAATCATCCTTAATAATTCTAACAATCCTAACAATACTAACCTTAATAACCTAAACCCTAATTATTAATAACATAATTAAGCATTAATATCATTTACTCTTTCTGAAAGAGTAAATGGACTCTTTCTAAATAGCATATCATTTAATAACATATGGACTCTTTCTGAATAGACAGAGTCCATATCACACTCTATGTGAATGACACAGAGTCCGCATATGGACTATGTACCATTCAGAGAAAGTGTCATATGGACTCTGTCTAGCCTAGGTATGTTTTTTTTTTTAATTTTGTAGAAACTAATGGAATTATGTTTTCATTTTTTAGTGATTAAATCTGTTTTTCAATGGCATAGAGGCCATATGGCACTCAATGTGAATGGAACAAAGTATGTGGACTCTCTTACATTCGCATAGAATTCTATATCACACATAGTGCCATATTGCACTCTGTGTGAATGGAACAGAGTCCATATGGACATGGACTCTGTACCATTCAGACATAGTGTCATATGGACTCTGTGCATATGGACATGGACTTTGTCCATTCAGATAAATTCCATATGATTCCCTCGACCCCCACCCTTTTCACTATCAACTATATGGTCTCTGTGCCATTTGGACAAGTCCATATGTTTCTCCCCACCCGCATCCCCATCCCCACTCTTTTCACTATCTACTTATACTTCGTGGCTATTTTTTAATGAAGCATGCATTTGTTTTGGAATTCCATGATGATAATAAGTTTTTAATGAAACATGCATTTGTTTAGCAATTGTATGTGACGAAGTTATATATTTTATTATGTTTTATGGTAATTTTAAATAGATATATGTAGATATGACAAAATTTTCAAATTTGTAAGATAGCCTTATAAAATCTTGGAAAAAAAATTCAATTTTATTTTTTCTAAATTCTTTATATAAAGTTATTTGCGAAAGTTATGGCACAGAGTCCATATGGACTATGTGCCATTTGCAGAGAGTGCCATGTGGACTTTGTTCAAATGGACAGAGTCCATATGGCACTCTCTGCGAATGCCACATAGTCTATATGGACTTTATCCCATTCAGACAGAGTATATGTATATTGTCTGAATGGAATAGAGTCCATAGGGAATTTGTTCCATTCAAACAGAGTATATGTATAATGTCTGAATGGCATAAAGTTCATATGGAATCTGTGTCATTTAGACAGAGTCCATATGGTACAATCCAACAAAGAGAGAAGGCATGTGGCTTCATGATATTAGAAAAAACTCCTCGAATTGTTTCTTTAAAAATTCATTAAGCATAATAAAGAAAAAATATAAAGTATTCAATTGGATAAGATTACAAAAAATATAAAAAAAAATTGCCACCCATAACACTGGCCAAGTAAGGAAAAGTATCTACTATTATAGATTATTATGTTTCTTAAACCTATAAAGATGTGTTTTTTTTAATCTTATTTTTACAACTTATGGCGATGCATTTGAATATATACACATCGGTGCATTATGTTTTAGTTGTGCCCCAATGCGTATGTAGCGTAAAGGCACAAAAAAAAGTCTCTGCAAAAACCTTCGGTCTCTTGCATCCGCTATGAATAGTGACAATGTGTTTGAACATTTAATCATCAGTGTGATATGTTTTAGGTGCACACTGATCTGTATGTACCTTAAAGGTGCATAAAAAAAAAAAACCTTCGCAAAAACCCTTGGTTTCCCACCTTTACTAACAAACTATGTTATAAACAACTAAGAGATAAAGTTTTCGAGAAGGTTATGTAAAAACCTCCGTAAGAAGGTATTCTCGTTGTAGTTATTTGACCCTTGTTCTTGATCGACATTGTAATTCGACACATAATATTTAAAAAAAATATTAAGTAACGTAGATCAATATTAACTCCATATCTATCTTGCACCGAGAGGGATCAAATCCCTTGAGGTGCAATCATTTATTCATGTCTTTTGGTTGAGAAAAAAATTCACTTGAAGACTTGATGACTTGATCCCTCTCGATGCAAGATAGATCTGAAGTTAAGATGTATCTATGCTTGTTAAAATAGAATGAGTTTGATCCATGAGAAGATGTCTTAACAAAAGGAACCTAAAGACCATTCTAATATATACATTTCTTAAAGGACAATGTTTTTAGATAGCTTGATCATAGACACATGGATGTAGGTAGAACAAATTTTATATTCCCCCCTACAAACCATGTTATCAAGAATCTACACACTATAAAATGATTGCTTTCAAATAATGTAGGTTTTCTTTGTGGTATTAGGATTAGTCCAAGGTGCTTGGATTCTATCTTCCATATAAGAGTTAAGGGTATTAAAATATATTTAGTTGGAGGAGAATCATCTAACAATCACATAAGTTTTAAATGGAATTCAGTTGGAGGGGAATTTTAATGTTAATTGTCATCATCAAATGTTTACAGGTAACACGTATTATGAATGTGTTAAAATATTTTGGATAGGTTACTTTTTCATTCAAGACGAGGCAACTCAAATGGCCATCTATAATAGCACGTGTGAGTGAGCAACATCTTTGATTTTTATGCACTCTAACCTATCGATTTCATATCACCCAATTTTTTTTCTTATTAATCTGCAATGGACATGTGAATCTCCAAACCCTACTCTTTTATACTTTACACATTGAGGTGTTGACAGGCGAAATTGTTCATCCGTCAACTGGGAGAGTGGAACCAGTCCGGGGTTGTCTAAATAACCCAAGCCGTTTGGAATGGACCACCCTGACGAGTTTAATGGCTCTGTTGGCCGCTCTAAGGTCTTTTAAGAAAACCAAAGAGAGAATTGATCTGAGCTAAGTAATCTAAAAAAAACTAAAACTAACTAACTAAAACTGATAAAAGAAATTAAATAAAAGAAATTAACTAAAAACTAACTAATACACTAATCTAATTAAAACAAACTACTAAATAAAACTAAAACTAAATATAAACTATTTTAACTATTATATACAATCTACTAATTACTATTATAATAACTCAAATCAACTATCTAATTATCAGCCTTAATATTACTTATTCACAAATATACACTATAAACAACCAACAGATTTAATTAAAACCTACAAAACTCATGTGTTTTCTGCCCTAAGACAACCAAGAATCTCTTTTTGATCTTTTATATTTTTATGAAAAAGAAATAAACATTACTGAAATTAAATGATCTAATATAAATCTAATTAAACTTATATCTGTATTAAACTACTTAATGGAAACAATAAACAACAAACTAATTGACCTGGAAACGCTCCAAGTCTGCCCTGTGTATGATAACTTCTAAGATGGTCGGAGGAGGGAAACTTGCGCCGGTTAGTCTATAAGCTTTTCGTAAACGATCGGCTGTGCTTCTCCTTGAAGTGTTCAACAAGACAAACAAGACATAAAAGAAAATCATAACAATCTTATGATTATAAATTCTTGCAATAAGGGAAACCTGTTATGCAAAAACTTATATATAACAATTCAATTTATGAAGAAGATAAACCTGTCATTCACAAACTGAATTAACAATTGTCATGTCTTTTATCTATTTGGAAGAGACAAGATATGGATAACAGAGATTAAAATTATATCATTTGTCCATGATTTAGATAGATAAAGTAGTCATAAACCATAAACAAATTGATATACACAACATGAAACAAAATGTTGATATATTGAGAAGCTAAAGCTGTGACAAAACACCAAATTCTGCTTCAGTCTGTATTAGAATTCCATATCCTTGTTCTCCCACGAATGAGGATGATGATTATTACAAAAATCATAAGTATTTATAGGTCTCTTCACAAGGTAAAACTTCCTTGTGGATAATATCAAACAGTTTTACATAATCTAGGAAATATCCCAAATACACCTAAACTAAGAAAATAAAATGCAAGTGAAATCTTTGAAATATCCCCTAACTTCTCAACAACTCAATTGCAATTCGAATTTACCTGCAATAGAACACAAATATCAAATTAGAAACATATTTCAGCAACAAAATACTAAAAAAATTGATCCTACAGACTTAGCTACAGAATCATCTGATTCTGTAGCTAGTCTAAAATAGCATACAGGACTAGATAGCAATCAAACCGAAATATTTTTAAAACAATCCAATTTAATTTTCTTTTAACAAATATCCAAAACAAATCATTAATAGTTCAAGCAAATTTATCATTCAAATTGAAAAAGAATACAATCGGGACAGGGTAAGAATGCTCTGTTTTTGCAGTTGCCATAAAATCAGATCAAATCATAATAGGACTATTTCATAACAAATGCAATTACAAGTAAATCGTATCATATAAGATACAATGTAATCAAAATCAGTATAGTTATAATCGATTGGTTAGGGCTGTAACAGGGTGCATGGGATTCATATCGTTTTAATCAAATGTTGATATAGAAAGGTCGTTACGATTATGACCAAACGTTCATAACAACATCGAACTTCACCATAGATTACAATCGTTGAGCATTTACATAGAAAATCAGACAGGATCACATAATGATCATAACCATCAACAACGGTGATAACCATAAACTAGGAAATAATCAAATCAAAATGTAACTGAGCTAAAAATAGAAACACATCGTAATCCTAGGCATAATCAATTTCATTCCCAAAACAAAATTAAGCAATATATGAATCAAACTAATCATACGGTCAAACTATGCGAATCGATAGGTTGGATATAACAGTCATGATTCAAATCTACTCGCAATTTAGTCATGCATCCACAGAATGGTATTCGAATACAACAGATGGCCATAATTTACCAAATATATCATATATGACCAAATTGAAATGAAATATTAACTGTGTTTGAAATTGATATACCAGAAACGACCTGTTTTTAGAAAATATTGACAACTTCAATAATCGACAGAGTATTCAGTTCAATCCAAATCGAAACAATCAAATCTATCCTACGATCAATCGAATCAAAACCAAATCCAATCGAAACTTAAAACAATAATGAAAATTGATTTATTAAAACAAAATTATATACAAAAGTGCATGCTTATGCGACAGAGCAGATCCACGATATAAACAGATTTTATGAGTATGTCATATAAATAGGTGAAATTCATACCAGTGAGGTTGTCTGAGCTACGCCAATTTTGAATTGACGACTGTTGTAGCCGACTCCACGTTCTTAAACAAAATCGAACCTGTTGTTCGTTGTTTCTTGTCGGTGGATGGCAACTTTGCCTTTTGACTGGTGAGCATTGCAACTTGATCTTCCAGAGCAGGAATTCTGGGCTGCAGCATTGGCATGTCGAGGTAATACCTTTCCAACCATGAGCCACACTGATCACATGGTGGAGTAGCTGGTTCGACTGGAGCAGGAGGGGGTTTAGATGAGTTACTTGGGGTTTCACAAGGCATTTTGATGCCTGGAAAATTAGGATCAGTTCACAAGCAAGGTGGTAGGTTCTTCACGAAATCATATGCGGGTTTATTGCATAGACCTTCAGAGTAGGGATACTCACTTTCCAGGTAACGTTCAATCTCTGAGTCGGCATATTGACTCACCATAATAGGGTCGGGGTTGACAGGAATTTTTGGTTTGTTTCTTGCCATGCGAGAGATTAACTAGGCGTTTTTCTTGCCTTTAGAATTGGCAGAGGGTTTGGCTTTAGGCCTTTTAGCCATGGGTTTAGCAGCTTCGGTATCCTCGGTAATAGAATTGGGTAGGCCAATAGGAGAATCGGGTAGGGGTTTAGGCAACAGAGCACAGTAAGGCACAGGGGGTAGTGATTTTCACTCGCTCACCACAGGTTTGTCAACCTGTGGTGGGCTCGAGTCTGCAAAATCATTGCGTTTAAGAAAATCCTCCCAACAGTCACAGTGTAACCCCAACTTACAAACTACAAGTATTTTAATCAACCCAAAATGAAAAAGACTGGTATCTGACTGATTCCATTTGTACCTTTTAGAGATTTTAAACAAACTCCTATGCAAGTAGTAAGGCATGTTAAGCTCGTACTCCATGAAAACCATCAGTACCGAAGGTGGTACAAGAAAACGAAACCATACCTTCCCTCGCAGGTGATGAACTACTTGGTTACCATCAACAAGTCGTGCCAGTGTTGCTTGAGCATATTTACGGGCAAACCCTTGTCACAAGAACTCACACTTCGTGACTAGAAGAGTAATGTCCATGGGACATCTTCCACTTTACAATTTTTCGACCATTTTTGTCCGACAGCAAGCAGAACCGTAGCCAAACTGAGAAATTGCTCATCAATTTCCAATTGCACGTCCCCAACCTTGGCTCGGCAGCCATCAAAGGTTAACGTGAATTGCCAAGCCACACCAGGGTTATAGCCATCAAACTTTCATATGAACAGGAGCCATCCAAATTCCTCAAGGTCGCTGTAAGCGCCATCGAACATCAACAATGCCTGACTACCATTGGGTTCTGCCCTTACGACCGAGGCCATGGTGCGGGTGCATGGTAGGGTTTGGATTGAACACAACAATACACAGTAGTAAAAAATCGAAAGGACTAACAGCTGCAAGCGTTCAAAGGGGAGGCAAATCAATATGCGCGTGCGAAGGTGGTGGGTTAGTTCACCGCCATGCACGACATTAATGGAACAGTACAGCACTGTTTAATCAATTATGACACCACTCAAACCACATTAATCGGTTAACACAAGGATTTAAACGGTGGATCGTGATACCAAGGCACCATTGTATCGTTTGAAACCATGGAGATTCAATATAGAATCAAACCCAAAGTTGATACGCGCCATGTAATAATTCAAACCATTAAATCCAAAATCCAAATGTTTCACTAGCGCGCCATGTATAACTTTATACAATTGCCACTCGAATATGAAAACAGACTCATTTTTGCATAATCAAAGTTTACAAATCATTGCAACAAGAGATTACATAAAATCGATAGGACAAAAAGCTTATAACAGTGAGGATCACATCATATAAAACAAGATCAATCATGACCCTTATGAAATCAAACATAACCCATAACTTAACATGCTCAATGCCATATCAATTAAGTTGTGCAATCAGAGTGATAATAGATGAATGGACAAAGTTCGAAAAATAAACCAAAGGTAAGTACCAATCAGGATATCAAATAAGCAGATCATGACAGTCCAAATAACGACGGAGGAGTTTTCACGCTTTCAGTCGTGAAAACTAAATTGAAACCAATTTTCAAATGTC
>ML786650.1:653185-684477 GCA_009831015.1 Picea engelmannii | reverse complement strand
CCTTATGGGAAAACAAATCATCTGACTTACAATCCTCAGAACCCATCAGGTTATCCTCCACTTGCAAATGCTTCTCAACCATCATCGAATCCTATTTATCCTAGTCAACAACAACTGTATAAAGGGGGACCTACTGGATACAATTATCCATCCAACCCAGTTTATGGTCCTACTAGTATCCCTATGCCACACCAATATCACCCTCCGGTTAACTGCCAATTACCTTTCCTTGCAACTCTGGATCTCCCAAACTTGTCTCGGTTGACCAACGATCCTATACTACATTCTCCTTTTTGGCCAGTGATTCCTGCTAAATTACCTTATGATATTCCAAAGTTTGACGGTAAACCCGGAGAAGACCCAAATAACCATGTGATGAATTTCTATTTATGTTGTTCATCAAAATCCTTAATGGACGATTCTATATGTTTACGTCTTTTCCAGTGAACACTTATGGGCTCAGTATCCAAGTGGTATATTGAACTTCCACATGGTTCTTTCCAAGATTTCAACTCCCTTGTCATATACTTTCTCAAGCACTTTCAACTACATATTTGTTATGAGACAGGTATTGAACTCTTAACTTTTCTTCGTCAAACCAACTCTGTGCATATCTTTGATCACATTCATGAGAGGAGACGATGATGAAGGTTGATCAAAGCAATCATTCCTAACTAGTTATTGGTGGAATGGTTTACAAAATCCCTTTCACCCCCAATTGCTCGTGACGTTGCTATGGGCGGTGTAGTCACCGAGGAAGAAGCCATTTCTCAGGCTCAATACTTAGATTTGTTTTATTCACAATCTGGTACTTTGTATGAGTTGATTCCAAATGTTACTCGTGCCATTACCGATCCATCCAAACCTTCTTCCTCATCGCATGCATATGGCGTTATCATCACCGTTAAAACCCAATCTACTTCACAGTCGACTGGAATTGTAAATCGATCTGCTTCGACACCCTCTCCCAATTCGACCTCACTCTCCTCTACCTCCATTCCAACTCAAGTTTCTAAGGTTAATGTAGTTCACTCTATCCCTTCACAACAATCTGGAGGTAATAAGAAGACAAAGAAAAAACCCAAGAAGAATAACACTAATGAACAACCAAAAAATCAAAATCCACCACTTGCTACCAAAAATAAACCACAACGGAAGCCGAAATTCCCATGTCTTATTTCTGGTGATGGTCACTACACTTGAGATTCTCCACATCGCGATGAAGTGGAAAAGTGTTTCAAGGGAAATTCCCAACCTGCCGTGCTTACACAACCTTTTTCTTAGCAGCAATCTATGGTTGCTCAAACCACCTCTCTACAGGGAAGTTCCAACCACCCTCCTACTGATGAAGCCTTAACGAGTGCTCAGATTTATATTTTTAGTGGAATTGATTTAACCACTCACTCTACAACTTACGACACGCTAGCTAAACCTGACAAAGAAAAGGTCTCTAACTATTCTTCACTAGATCCATCTCCCGCAATCGTTAGTTCTCCTTCTATTAGTCCTCCCTCTAGGTCACTACAGATAGAGAAGCCTACTTTCGACTATATATTATGCCCTCCCAATAGAACCATCCATAAATCTACTTTCAATCCTAGTTCATGACCTACCCAAAACTACAACATTGTTGAATATTTGGCCCAAGCATCATGTGCTATGTCTACACTAGAAGTTCTACAACATTGCCCAAGTCAACATAGAACGCTCTTGGCTACCATTGGCGCCTTTGATCATGAGTCATCTAATAAAATCATGTTTAACCTGGACAATTTTAAGTCATGACTTTCTCATCAACTCACTTTTCATATCGATGTTATTGTTCATAATCAACATATTCACCACACTATCTTCGATGAGGGAGCTTCTACTTGTGTCATGTCATTATCCTGCTAGAAAGGTTTAAAATCACTCGCACTTAAAAAATCCCCTACAATGTTACGTGCATTCGATGGGTGAGGTTTTCATCCTCATGGACTCTTGTAGTCCTTAGCCATTCAGTTGGGTGACAAAACCATCTTCGTTGATGTCGAGGTGGTCGATGCTCCCCTTGATTACAACTTGTTACTAGGAAGAAGTTGGTTTTATGACATGAATGACATTGTTTCATCGGTGTTTCAATGAGTCCAATTTCTTCATCAAGGTAAAATTGTCACTATCGACCAATTAGATTATTGTACACCTGATGCTCGAACTCCCGCTACCAACAATATTCCTTTATTGGGAGATCACAAGATCACGTATGAAAGTGTTGGTGTAGGCTTGTTAGAGGATTCTATCCTTATGGGTACCTTCCTTGCACCATTTCCTCCTACCACACATCATATTTCCATAATTAAGATGATTTCTACTATGGCCTATTGGTCCTTGGAATCATCCGATCCTTGGATTGTACCTAGTCCTTTAGAGTTTGATGCAGTAGGTGACACCATGCCACTTAGTCCAGCCGAGGCTTCATACGATGCTATTTAATCGACCTATCCCTTCTTAGATGACCAACCTCTATTGGCACCTGACACCTATTCGATGCCATCATGGTTGAATTCCTTGTCTTTTTCTTTTGACTACATTTCTCATATTTTCCTTCAGACGAATCCATTATGGAAATTCTTAGAATTGACAAAGTACCTTGGGCTTATAACCATCATCGATCTTCTTTTCTTCCATCTCTCAAAGAAATTCAGGAAGATATGTACACTCTTTCTTTCCCCCCGATGTTGTTGATTCTCCACAATCTCCTATACTTACGCAAGATACTATTTCTGAGGGGAATTTAGGCAACATTTCTTCTACGGTTGTTATTGATATTTCGATCAAGGAAGGTGTCATGGAAAATATTAATCTCGGTGCTAATTGTTTTCCCAAGGAAGTGGTTTCTTATACCGCTTTATTCAAACAATTTTGGCAATGTATTCACTTGGATTTATGAGGAAATGCCAGGGATCGATCCTTCGATCGTTGTGCATGAAATTAAAACTTACCCAAGTGTTAAACCTATTCGACAGAAAATCCACCCGGTACATCCCAATAAAACCGCGGCCATAAAGGAAAAAGTTGAGAAATTATTGAAATTTGGCTTCAGCTATCCTGTCCCCTTGACATAATGGGTTTCTAACATTGTTCCAGTTGCTAAGAAGCAAGGGACCATTCATGTCTGTGTTGATTATAGGGATCTTAACAAGTCTTTTCCAAAAGACAACTACCCCACACCCTTCATCGACCAAATCATTGATAATTGCACTGGCAGCGTGATTTTCTCTTTCATGGATGGATTCTCAGGATACAACCAGATTGACATTTTACCCATTGATTAGCACAAGACAACCTTCATCTTCCCATGGGGAACTTTTGCCTATCGGAAACTTCCATTTGGTCTCAAAAAATTTGGTGCTACATTCTAGCAGGCTATGTCATATTCTTTCCACGATATCAAACATATTGCAGAACCTTACCTCAATGATTTACCTGCCCATTCATCTATTCGATCAGACCATATTGGTCATCTATGAGCTATTTTTATTCGATGCCAGTTCTACCATATTCATTTGAACCCACACAAGTGTATCTTTTCTTTCGAATCGGGTCGACTCCTTAGTTTCGTTGTCTCCAAAGACGGGATTCAGGTGGATCCCTTAAAGATTAAAGATATTCTTTCTTTACCTCCACCTAACAATTTGACGCAACTCCAAAGTTTGTAGGGTAAAGAAAACTTTCTTCATCGTTTCATTTGTAACTACATTGAGATTACCAAAGGATTTATGTGATTGTTGTAGAAAGAGACTCCTTTCATCTAGGATGACACTGCTCAATGATCCTTTGATGCTCTAAAGCATGCATTAACCAATACACCTCTACTAAATCCTCTGAATTATACGCAAGACTATATCATTTACTTAGCAACCTCTACCTCCAATATTGCTATGGTGTTATTTCAAGAGGACCCTAATGGTGATGAACATGTGATATACTATCTGAGAAAAAGTTTATCTAGTATAGAACTCCGATATTCACATGTTGATAAGTTGTCTCTTGCAACTATCATTATTGTCCAAAGGTTTCTCCATTACATTTTTCTACGCACTACCACAATTATCATGGACTCTAACCCCATGTATCATATTCTGACACGTCAAGTCCTTGGGGGAAAATATTCCAAGTGGATCATTATTCTTGAGGAATTCGATCTCGAGTTTGCCAAGTCCAAAGCCAAAAACTCCTTGGTGTTTACTGAGCTTATCTGTGATATTCCCCATGTTGATGAAGATCTTGAGACTATAGATTCTCTCCTCGATGAATCTCTATTCCTCATTAACACATCTGATCCATGGTATGGAGACATCCTTCTTTATCTCCATACCCAATGTTTTCAGACCGATATCTCTCATGAAGAACATCGTTGCTTTCATCACCATTCTCGACGCTACCTTATCATCGGTGACACTTTGTATCATCGTGGTATTGACACTATTCTATGACATTGTTTAACTCATGAAGAGGCCGAACGTGTTCTTAATGACTGTCACCTTGGAGCATGTGGCGGTCACCTTTATGCGATGGCTACAGCTCAGAAAATTTTACGTGCCGGTTACTTTTGGTCGTCTATCTTCAAATATTGTATTGAGGCTATCAAAAAATTCCCACCCTACCAAGTTTTTCATAAAAAGGCACGAACCCACCCAGCTTCGCTACATCCTATTGTCGCCATTGGCCCCTTTGAAAAATGGGGCATTGATTTCATGCAATGTAAGCCTACCTCAATTGGGGGGCATGGTTATATCATTGTTGTCATTGATTACTTCACAAAACTAGTTGGGGCTATGCCTACCTTTATGAATGATGGTCGTACTGCAACTCTCTTCTTTTTCAACCACATCATCACTCGATTTGGTGTTCCTCAAGACATTGTCACTGATCACGGTTCACATTTTCAAAACCAGATGATGAGTGAGTTACATGCCAAGTTGGGTTTTCTCCATGAGAACTCATCCCCTTACTATCCTCAAGAAAATGGATAAGTTGAATCTATCAACAAAGTCCTTAAAACCATGATTCAATGTATGATAGGGGAAAAAAAAACATCTTGGCACTTAATACTTTTCTCCTCTCTCTAGGCTTACTGCACCTCAGTGAAAACCGCTACTGGATCCACTCCTTTCTAGTTAGTATATGGCATAGAATTTGTTTTACCAATCGAGTGCATTGAAACTCAAAGTAGAACTCCTGCCTCACACTTTTTATGAATAAGAATGCTTCCTACATCTGAATAGGTTGGATGAAACACGTCATGATGTTTCTCTTGTTAAAGAGACATATCAAAAGAGAATAAAGAATCAATACAACAAGTCTGTCCACCCTCGTACTTTTGCAGAAGGAGACCTAGTCCTCATTTATGACCAGGCTCATGATAAGTTAGGTATAGGCAAGTTAGAACCTCTGTGGCATGGTCCTTACATCGTAAAATGTGTTTTACATAGAGGCGCCTACGAGCTAGTTGACTACGATGGAATCTCCCTAGGTGAGCCCTGAAATAGGATTTACCTTAAGAAGTACTATGCATAAAACATCTAACATGAGTGCTTTGTACACTATTGTATTTTAGTTTTGGGTGTCTTTTTCTCTTGCATGCAAGAGTTTTTTCTTAGCCACTTATACTTTGTCTTGTGATTGCGTGTGCAGATGACATCTTCCTTTCCTATATTTGTCGGGTTTGCGAATGGTGCTAGTTGACACACCCAGAATATTGCTTCTACAGCTTGGGTCATTTACCACTCTGATGAGTTGGTGAGTTAAGGAGGTATTTTCTTAGGATCGACAATTAACAACATGGCAAAATATCATGCTGTCATCGAAGTTTTAATCGAAGCCTCCTCCCTATGTATATCTCGCATGATTATTAACCTTGACTCTCAACTCATGGTTTGTCAACTTAATCATATCTATGCCATTCACAATCCTATCCTATTGCATCTCCACCTACGAGTTCATCGTATTGAAAGGATGTTTGAATTTTTCGAATACAAACACATACCAAGAAGACTTAATACAAAAGACTTAATACAACTTTGGATTCGCTAGAAAATTATATCATGGATTGGTATCTTGCGCATAGATGATTTTTCATAAAGGAAATAAATCATATAAAATACATCACATGTAAATTAAATGCATCCCATAAAGACATTATTTTTCGCAAACATCATTTGGCACTACAAAAACTCGGATATGTATATATATACTCTGTGATAGAAAATATTTTAGTACATCAAAAAGTACATAGAAGGGAAAAATTTTGGGTCCTCATTCCCATAACATCGTCATATAGACCATATGAAAACATCAGGAAGGTCCTAATCCTCCTGCATCATGTTGTGCTCTGAATAGGACACTACTGCACAGGCTACTCATCTCAGTAGGGAGTTCAAGATTTGGGGGACTCCCACTGTATGTCTTTGTAGATGCAAGGGAACATTCCCCCTCCTAAGAGGAGGGACACCCATCGTGAGACCATAGAGGTTTCTCTCAACCTCTCGAAGACCCCCTGTTGCTACCTCATGCTCTACTTCTATCTGAGAATCTCCACGATTCCCCAGTGTTGACATCTCCGTCGGATGTGTTATTCCTTTGTCTGCATGATGAAACAATACATCTGTTAAAATCTCTTCTAAGTACACATAAAAATAATAAAAATTTAAAAAAAAAAAAAAACACTTGACAAGATTTTTTGGTTTCTTACTTGATGCATCCCAGTCCATTCCATCTGGAAGAACCAGGTCCATGCTACCTCATAAATCCACTTAGGTGTATGGGAAGTCCTCTATGACGATCAATTGGCGTCTTAGCCAAGCAAAGAAGTCACCTATAAATACGAACTCTAACTCTGTCCCCAGCCTTAGAGATAGACTCGTCCAGCGCTCCATGTGGGGTTCACCCACCAGTCGTACTGCTAGTGCAACCTGTGGTTGCATCGATGGAATACTCTCTAGGAAGAATCAAACTCGGAATGAAACATATCCAAATTTTTTCTGCTGCCCCATTCTACATCTCAAAATCTGCTTCTTCACATTTTGAGGGAATGTTGCACTCTAGTTAAATAGAGTTGGCTTCATACACTCTAAAGAATAAGCCATTCACGATCTTGAAGCCAAGTGTGCACTGGTACTACCTTCCAAACTCGTGATGGAAAACAAAATAGATCGAAGAGTTAGATCCCTAACATCTTTTATCACAATCCTACCTCCCACCAATCTTGATCCTGGAATGCAATCATTTTCCAGATATTCTTCTACAGGCATTGGAAGTTCCCTTTGTCCAAATAAGATAATAGGGGCCCCTCTCTTTGAGAGGTCGGTTAGGAAATAAACATCCTCTAACTCAATGGTAAGCAACTGTATCCAAATTTGGAATCCCTATTCAACAGTGTTCCATAACCCGATCATGTACTCAAGAAGGAGATATTCCTTCTTCATCTTCTGCATCTTAAAAAACTTGAGGAGACCACAATTTCTCAATGTAGCCCTTGAGCAAGGGTTTTGCAAAGAAGCCACATAATTGAGCTCATGGTCACGCTCTTTCCACTCAATCATGACTTTTTCCAAGTATAACCTGTAACCATCATCAACAAAAGACCATTAGTCATGTTACATTAACAAATTTTTGGGTAAATTAAACTTTAAAATCACTTTGGTTTTGTTTGTCATGCTAGCGCCCCCTTTATTCTTTGATCAAAGTGCTAGCACCCCACCAACAAGATCATCAGAGCATTAGCACACTACCAACAAGCTCACCATAGCATTGAAATTTCTAATAGCGCCTCCCTATCCCTTTATGGGAGCGTCAAGCCTCTTTGGCGCTTGGGGGGCACCAAGGCATCAAATTTAAAGAAGAAAATTACCTAAAACTTAATTTTAAACCATGAAAAATGTTTGGAATATGTAGAGGACCAACCTGATCTGGACGGAAGAAGAAATGGCTGACTGTATCTTTGGCACCCATCATTCCAAGAATCTCCCTCCAAAGTTAATTTCTCCACTACTAGAAGTTTTGGCACAAAATGAGTTGGTAAAAGACATTTTTTACCCTATATTACTATTATAGATTTCATTTTTTGCTAAACCCATAGTTATTTTTGGGTTTTCTAAATCATTTTGGAGATATTATTAATACCGTGGTTTGAAATTTTATCATTATTGGCAGGTTTCGAAGTAGTTTTGTTCGATTTTTATCTTGTCGCATTAACGAGTATGGTCTTAGTTCCTTCTCACACTCAAAAAAACATGAGAACGCAACCGAGTAAACTTTTATCTCTTTTTCGGACTCGCATGGATACATGAAAAAGGAACCCCTTGGAGTCATTTTTAAGCTCTTTTTAGACTCTCTAAACATGAAAGGATTGTTGAGTCATCTTGCTTCCTTTCCCACTCATTAAAAGGTTTGAAAGGGCATCTTTCGAGTGATAATTTATCTCTTTTTCAGCCTCGTGAGAATAACATTACGAAAAATGACAAACCTAGAGTCGTCTTTAAGTTCTTTTTAGACTGTCTAAACATGAAAAATCACCAATTTTACCTTCTTTGGACTAGTTAAAAGAATCGTGCATTGAAGGGCCCATATGGGACCCAACTCTTACTTCTTCCAGTTCATTAAACAAATTAAGAGGGACTTATTGAAGGTAAGTTATATTGAGCATGTGTTACCCTCCTCGAGCTCGTTAAATTAAAAAAGATGTACTCGTCTATCTAGATGGGGGAACAATTTGAAGGAAGCAAGCCAAGTAGTTTTTGAAAACATCACAGGTCACTCTTACAGTCGCCCTTGAACACGACACTTTGTCTTTGCATACATTTTAATCCATTGAACCTCTGCATTGAACCAATCCTATGAGCTCTTTACTCCTTTGGGTCACCCGACGAAACTCACAGTATCCACTGCATCATCATGTTTCGGTCCATGTCATGTTTCTGCTGTTGTGCCTCAGTGTTCAAGGGAAGTATCTGCCTTGAGAGTCAACCATCACAAATTTCTCGTTTCAACACCCGTGTCATTCCGTTCTCATCTAATTCATAACCTTATATCTTTATGTAAGTTTCATGTCATTAATGGGGGATACATCAAGGCCCTCCTTCGACAAGTCTGATTCTGTCGACTTCAACACATTATCCGAGAACTAGACCTAGAAACCACTAGTTAGTACCTTGGGACCTGCATGCCTCAATGGCAGACCTCCTCACTTCCGACAGTAGGTTTACGTCATTGAACTCTAATCGAATGATTCCATGAATGTTTAAATTCAACTCATTTATTCACATTCGCTAGAATGTACTAGGGTACCTTGGGAATCATTGACATCAATGGTTATTTCCCTTGCACTTGTTAACGGTTTACCTCATTGACTAGTAATCAAGTGGTTTCTACCATGTTTGAGATCATGACATCTATTCACATGGTTAGATTCGTACTTCATCGGGATTGGTAAGAAGACCCTGGTTTGAGTGATCACTCTGATATATACTTTTCCCAGGTTGCGACATAGTTTCTTTTGAGAATATTGATACATATACTATCACATAGATCCACTTTGTATTGGTCCGTGGCTATGTATTGTCGTCTCGTAGCTCCACTGTGTATTTTTTTTGGCTACGATCAGTTCATTTCATGGAAGTATAGATCCACATTGTATATTTGGTGGCTATACCCCTTTATTAATATAATTATGGATCTGGAGTGTATCTTATGGTGGACATACCTTGAAAGTCTTTATCACTCAAGCATAGGTATGCTTGCATTGGGTTTGAAACATATCATAACATTTTTCTGATGGTTGTATGTAGCTTCTACCAGGTTCTCTGAGTCCATGCCCTTGCTTGGAAAAGTCTACAAAGTACTTCAGTCATTAGTTTTTGTCTTCTAACTTCGCACTTTGGGGGGCAATCTATTACACATCAAAATTACTCACTTCAATGATGACCTATTGTCATCATTGCAAGTGTCGTAAGTGTCACACTTTATCTACAAATGTCGCAAACATCACAAGTGTCGTAAATATCATACTGTCATTTTTCCTATGTCATATCTCAAAGGACATCACAAGAACACTTGAGACATCCTCAAAGACTGGTTAAAAGAAGGATATGTCATTTGACGAAGAGTACAAATCTTTTTCCTTAAGAAATATCACTTGAAAATCATTTTTGAAGGGAAACGCTCCCCTATCCACTAGCAGGGAGTGCTAGCGCTCCTTTCCTTCCTTTGGGGGAGCATTGCAACACTCTGTTCACCATTCTAGGGGAGTGTTGTGTTGCTGAGAAAATCAGGGGAAGATCCCCCTTATCTCTGAAGTGAGTTTGATTTGAATATGAGGTCAAGGCTGGATCTTAGGGAGGATCCACAAATGATGGAGAAATATCCTCAACCTATCCAAAGAATCTCTAAGGTGGTTGGGCCTCTCAAAGCCTATATAAGGAGGCCTCCTCATGGTAAAAGGAAGAGACATTGAAGGCATCAAACTTATGATCTCATAAGGGAGAATAATTAGTGAAAGTATAGTCATTATGATCGTGGAACTTTTGAGCAAGGATTTGGACAAAGAGAGCTTGGCGAGGCTGTTGCATCTGCATCTACAGTTGTAAGCACTTTTCTTTGTTTAATTAATATATATATATATATATATATATGCTTGGCCTATTTCCTTCAATTTTGTGTGTGTTTCATGCACTTGTTTCTTTAGATAGATCTATTTTGAAGCTAATCATGGTAGAATAGGAAGTATGTTTTGTCGTTGCTGCTCATTGGATTGCAGGACCTTTTGAAGAGCTTGGAGATCAAGATCAACCTAGATCAAGCAAGGACAAACATCGTTAAAGGTACTTATACTCTTTTATTCTTCTTCCTTGAATTGTTTAGCTTCATTAGAAGGAATGTCAGTGTCCAACATTAGCACCTTTCTGTCTTGGTTATAGGGGTCTAGGATCCAAGAGGAAGTTCACCTGTCTGCATGGGGATTTTCCTATAACATGGAGCTAATTCACTTTCTAGATCACTACATTCAATAGCTATGGCATCGAACTAGTGACCAGGTCAAGTTCCAGTGGGACAATCATATTCTGCACTCGACTACCTGAGAGGAAGCATATGATATGCAACAACAATTTCCATTTTTTGGTTTGATATATAGACACTTAGACATTGTGAGATACTTTATATCTTCACTTTTATACTGTGAAACTTTGGGACAAAGTTTAAAAAAAGAGGGGGTGTATGTAACATCCCACTCTTGCACACACCTGATTGGAATTATTCTTTGAGGACACTTGCGTGCAAGTGATCCAGTTCAATATATGATTGATTGTTTCTCTTATGGACTATGATGATGTTGTGGATATGATGATATATATTTGATTTTATCTATATTGACATGTGCTATTGACTGGTTTATTCTAGATTGTGTAGGACTTTGGATAGATTGAGTATGTTGATGGAATCGATGGACCTTCTTGGACTCTGGATCGAGTCAAGGAGTGGATGGTTTATGGTTTGCATATTTTTTTTAGTGCATATGAGACATATGACTGGTATATTATGATGTTGTTTATATATTGCTGACATGTTATTTGATGGATGTAGGTTGACGATAGCTTGCTAATCAGACTCACATTTGGAGTAAAGGGGTCATGCACAAAAACCAAAGATATTGAAGGAGAGGTGTGGTAGCATCCCTACCACATCCTACTAGCACTCTCATCGTGGCTCGGATTGTAGGTTAACAATTACCTAGTTCGAGAGATCCATGATGTCATGGGGGTAGACTGTGACAGTCACCCATGAAGATTCTAACAGGCACGCAATAAGGCAGGTTCCTTATTCCTTAGAGGCCCTTAGTCTCCCACAAGGTCTCCCGATATAGTATTGACTCCAAGGGAGGATGTCTACCCAAATCAGTCAAAAGGCGAGTGGCACCCTTGGAGCACGTAGTGCGTCTTGAAGGGCACGTCGCATAAATGAAACATGAATAAAGGCAAGTGGCACCCTTGGAGCACGTACTGCATCTTGGAGGGCACATCACGTGTTTTAACACTTGTGAGTCAATGAACCTTGGTACCTAGAAAACAATATCTCATTATTCCTTGGTCATCCTTAAAATAAATGTTGCATGACTAAAGTTTAATAATTATGAAATTTCCCTTAAAAACAATTTTGCCAGCCTAGTTAAATTTAGAGAATAGGTCTAATTGGGTTATAAGGACTAAAAATAATTAATCAATTAATAAAAAGAGGGGATGAAGAAAAATCAAATTAAAAATTAAAGAAGAAAGAATTCATCCAAATATTTTTAAATTGTTGGCTAAGTACAAAACTTGCTAATTTAGAACTTAGACCAAAAAGGGGGAACTTAAATACAAAATGAATGTGGAACATAGAAGGGAATCTAGTCTAGAGAACTTTCTAATTTAGAACTCAACTAAGATTTAAGAAAGACTTCAATCATTAAGGGAATGTAAGGAAATAAAGGGACATTGAGGAGCGTTTTTAGGAATGCTTTTAGGTGGGTGAGGGAATTTGGCATTTTAAATTAATTAATTAAATGTGTTTTTGGTGCAACTAAAGGATCGGGTGACAAGTGTATGGGGGAGAATTTTCCTAATAATAAATTAATAAAAAGAATTTAATATGAGTTTGGAAACAAGTCACTAAGAAAACCTTATAAAAGGAATGGAGGGGAAGAGGAATGGATCATGTCCGGTGTTGGAGCCGCCTTTTACAAGTGGTTGAAATATAATTCTTCCAATCAAAAGTTTACCCCGACATGCAAAGTGGAAATAGCCATTGTAGTCCTAAGTCACCATCACCTAACCATTCTACAAGTCTATCACTTTTATTACCTCATGCTATCACGCTCCGGGAGTTACAAGTCGCAAGATTTCCAAGCTCCGATATGCAAAGTCATGAAACAGTTTCAAAAGTTCACCCAGGTTAGTGTCAGGGGTAAGTCACTTTAAAACCCTGGTTAAGCACTGTCGGGGTTTTCTGACTCAGCGATCGCTCTCCCAAAAAACTATACCTTCGTATCCCTGAGTCTCGAAGTCATGATTTTTATAATTAAGCATGGGTTAATTAAGAACTTAAGTCAGATCACGATTTTTTAACTAAATTGCGCCATCGCGATTTCGGGTATTTTCAATTCCAAGAATAGGAACAAAATTATCCGAGACAACAAATGCCAAAAAGAGGTTTCGAGGGTTGAAGGTACAAAGTTAAAGGAATTAACTAAATTAATTAATTCCTTAAAGCAATTTTAATGTACGTAGTCTACAGATGAGATTTTTGAATGTTTCCGCATTTCTTTATTATCACAAATCTTTTAAACATTTATGGCATTGATTTGAATCTTGATGAGTTAATGGAAAATAAGATCTCGTTTCACACCTAAATCTTTCCATTTAACGATTTGACCATTCTGTCAACAAGGATTCACGCAAAGTTGAAATATTAAAGCAAGGGAGTTTCTTTTATTTGTTCAATTTTATTTCTATTTTGCATGCAGTGTTGTTTTTTTTTTCATCGGGATAACTTCTTTCTGTGTTTACAATTCTTGCTACAGGAGATCTGAACACAGAGCTTTCTATCATGGCTCCACGAAAAGTTTCCAAGGTGGCTTCTCAGAGTTCATGTCAAGGATCAGATGCAGTTTCTGATACTTCACCCCGAGGTATTAATACTGTCAAAACCTGGACATACATCTCCGACATTCTTTAGTCTGAATCGGTGAATTGTTCAGATGATTCCAGTGATAACAAGAAGGATGATTTGGCCACCAAATACAAAATCATCATTTAAGCAGAGATGCACAAAATAGTCGCAAGGCCACGGCTCCTTCCCTATTATGATACGATCATATGGGCGCTAGGCAATGTGGATATCCTGACCAAGACTATCATCAGTAAACATAAGGTGACGGTTGGGACCTTTAGACAGGAACATTTGCAGGCAATGTATCAACTGTCACCCACACCAAACTTCGCATACAATGTCGAGTTTCTGGAAGGTTTCAAGGAGAAGGAATGTGAGCAATATGGAAGAACCTTGCTCGAGCTGATCAAGGATTGGGTTTCGTACCCCGCAAAATTCAGGGCAGATTCTAATGGTATTTATTCAATCTCCTCTTTAGCGCCGCCAATCAGGTATATAGCAATGATGGCCTGTAGGTTGTATGGGAGGGAGGACACCACATAAATTTTCCTCCCATGGGTGCCTCTGATTTATACAATAGCTGAAGGTTGTTATTTCTACTGGGCCAAACTATTGTCCGACAGTCTAACCCGTCAAATTACCGAATATCGAGCGTAGAAGGCGAGCGATAAGACAGCCTCATTTTTCATGTCCACCTACGTCATGGACGCCATTTGTTTCATGACGCCTTTCCCTCTAATGAGATGGATCTGGACTCCGTCTAATGCTGAGCCTATCCATGTCTATCACTCGAAACTTTGGGAGGATAAGGCCACATAATTCATATATGAGATTTTCAATTTTGTAATGGTACTGATGCATGTCTCCATCTTCGATAACCCACCGCCTAGGATTTCAGATAGCATCGCCACCAACTTTGGTAGTGTGGCTGACTGGTATGTAGAAGAAGAATTTTCATACATCATGGTTTTTGGTGCCTCTGTTCCCCCATATGCTCTACTACTATTCGTGCTGGATAAGATGGTATGCCAAGAAAGCACCAGGCAAACCATGCTCGGTGGCATAAGCAAAGAACTTAAAGGTTTTTTGAAGAAGGTATGACCGCCCTTCCCCATTCATTTTAATACATAGTCTTTATTAGATTTTGGACACGCCAAAGCCGAGGCTACGGTCTTGGAGGAATTTAAATTGGTCAACATCGAGTTCAGGAAACATGACCCACATAAGGTCATGAGTAAACACATGGCGAGTTGTGGCCTAAAAAGATACGAACATGAGCACTCACTTCATGATGACATCTTTCGAGGTGCAAGATCCTATGCCGAGGTCCTAAGCTGGATTCAAGCCCTATTGCCTGGGGATAGGGATGATCTTTTCAAGTTTGAGGAACACTGGTGGAGCTACCTTCCCCCAGTTTTACAGGGTAAGAACCCACAAACCATAGATATACAGCCAATGGAACCCAAAGATCCAAAGGATTCAGGTGTTGACCGAGAGGAAAATCAAGAAAAGACAGAAGAAACGGGGAACCCGGAATAGGAAGCCGAGATCCCCAACCTAGAGGAAGGAAGCCCAGAAGTGGTTGCATCGGGCGAGTCAGTTTAGAGCCAATTAGTAGTACTCCCATAAGGGGTAAGTGTCACGCCATCGCCCGCATCGAGCAAGCCAGACATGATTTTTAACCCACAGAAACCATCCAAGGAAATCGACAGTCCCATCGATTCTATCACTCCCTTACAGTTCACAAAGGGGACCCCCAACGCGGGGTGGATTTTCGATGAGGAACTGACGCCCATTACTGTAGAAGAGTTGCCTCTGAACGAATTTTTCTTCGATAGGAAGAGAAAGGCCATTGTGAAGCAAGAGATTTACCGAGAAGCGGACAGAGTAGCCAAAAAATTCAAAATCCTAGCTAACTGGAAGGCCATGAAAAAGGAGGAATTCACCACTCAGATAGCAGATACATTGGGGGCTTTTGCTACAGCCAACCAATTTTCTGTTGGATCTCTAAATGAACAGTTAAATCGAAAGAACCGGTTGATCAGAACATTGGAGGATAAGCTAGCTACAAGAGAGGAAAATGCCAGATATCAGGTGAACACAGGTCTAGAGAAAGCCAGAGCAGTTGATCAAAAGGAAATCAAGTGGCTCAGATCCAATATCGAGAAAATACATCAGTCGGCCCAGACCAGCCCAGCACAGGTAAGCCAAGAAGAAGAACTGATCAGGCAGTTACAGGTAAAGTTGAATTCTGCCGAGAGCCAAGTTATAGATATTGGGATATTCAAATTCCAAGCCATTGAAATCAGAAAAAGAGTGTCAGTAGCTCAGCAAGATTTACTTGCTAAAGTGGAGGCCATCCAAAACCATTGCAGGACCATTGACCAAGTACTGGAAGACATTTCCTTGAGAGAAAGAGAAGCTGGAGCTGCTCGGGTCGCTTTCTAAGAGGCTGTTATAGCCACGAAAAAAAAAGAAATGGTCAGTAGTTCCAGGCTTTCCATCCTAGAGAAAACCAGAAGTAATATCTTTTTGAAGACATGGGAGCGTAATATATCAGAAAGAAAAGAACAAGCTAAAGAAATGATAAATTCTTGTGAAGAAAATTTCGGCTTGATAAATGAAAGTTTGTCGGATCTCGACAGGGAAAGTAGCACTGGGACACTGGGCCAGATCGATATAGCCAAGAACCTTCTCAATATCAAGGAGAACGAGGAAAAAGAGCAAGATGAAATATCACAGATAAGACAGACTGATATAGTCCAAGTGGATAAATGGTTAATAAAACCTAGTGTACAGTTATGTTCTATCATCACTGAAGACAGACAAGTAGGAGGAAGGTTGCCATAGTTAGCGAAGGATTGTTACACTTTTGAGGCAAACAACCAAGCAGAGCCTTCTAGGTTGATAGCCTAGTTGGTGGAGAGGTGCGTCACTTTCACCAAGCAGGCGAAGGGGAAGGTTTCCAGTGCCAAATAATGACAAGTGTCTGCCTGTTCTATTTTTATAACCCGAAGAGTAAAGAAAGGAAGGTTCTCTACCCGCATGAAGGAGGACAAAGACAAAGAAGCGAAATGCTTAAATTTCCCATTTTGTAACCGAATACTTATGGAACGATTGAGATCCGAATGTTTAGAAGTTTGTATAAATATGCATTTTGAAGTGAGAACGGAGGCTGGACCTTTCTTGGCTGATTGTAATAGAGACTTTATTTCTTTGAAAATTAATACAAAGAAATCCGAAGATTCCTGATTCCGTGAAGACTGAGCTATGAGTTTTTTTTTCTCTGTTATCTTACATTAAATTTCATTTCACATATATTTCTGATGAATGCTTAGCTACAATTTAGTGCAACTTCTACTATGGTGACCAATTTTTTAGTTGTCTAATCGCTTGCAGTTTTTCCTCTGTATTGGCTATCAGTAGGTACAAGACGTATGAACTTTTTAGATCTCTATATTTTATGCTTCGTCATATTACTTCTTGCCTTTTTCTTCTTCTGTTTACAAGGCGAGATTCTCCCTTGATAGGAGCCTCGCATTGTTGACGGCTTAATGTTTTCTCACATTTCATGCATGATTCTTTAAAAAGTTAACTTAGTTATGGGAGAAGACCTTTGGTTTTTGTTGTACCTTTAACATCAGATTTTGAAAGTTCTCTTTTATACGGTAAAAAAATTGAAGTAGCTTTTTAAACCTCGAACTTTCTTTTCATTTTTTGTCCCTCCATGACTGTGCCCTTTACAAGACAACCCAACATTGAACCCAGCCTATTGGATCAAACCAACATCGCTTTGAACCTTTTTGACACCATTCTTAAAACCACCATCACTCGGGTCAAACTCAAACGTTCATGGGCCGCAATTGAACGGGATATAAGTTAGAAATCAGCCTTAGCTTCCTTTTCCCGAAGGTTGATTTTTTCCCCTTTTTATCTTTTACTCACTTTTGGATTCCTGGACCCTGTACTTTCTAGCCTTAGGTACAGACTCTGGAACTACATCTTTCCGGTGCCATTACCGAGGAACGAAGTTATGAAACCTTTTCCCTTGGAGAACGACATTTTTGCAAGTTTCTACCCTTTAATAGTGAACAAAGAGTGAACACCTTCTAAAGGCTATTTATATCATTCACTTGGTGACTCCTCGTTTAAGTAAGTTGGCAGTTGGTTGAAGGAACACCAGAAAAAACCTGGATGGTAAACAGACCACGCCCATTTCCGATCCCGAAAAAAAACTGAAAACAAGAGGTTCCCTTAAGCCAACCACTGCAGCCTACCAACTTAGGTACACACAACCCAAAGCTGAGATATCTTTCGAACTGCTAACTTCGTAATAATCCCCTCCTAAACCCCCCAACCCAACTTTAGCTCTCCCTGAAGTTAAAAATGAAATTCATTCGACAACCTCTGACGTACATAAAGGTGAAAACCCCTCAGTAAATTTATCAGCGATCGATATCCTTCCGACCTTTTAGTTAGATTTCCCGAACTCATCGAGTCTCAAAGAGTATACCATATACTCAAATTCCATGCCCACGGGTTCCCCTGATTACATCTCTTTCAAATCCGAGGAACCAAGTCCTCACATCCCTTTTCACCCTTCTTCAGTTTTTTCATCTCTCGAAGGAGCTAAAGATTCACTTTTAGTGTTCCAAAACCCTTTGTATAATGCAATGTTTTCCTATCGAATACTACTGATGGCGACCGCCGGAGGGGGAGGTGGAGGGGTTTTAGGAGGAGGAGGTGGAGGGGCTCTAGGAGGAGGAGAGGAGGGCCAAGGGCCATCCCTGCCTCCCAGATTTTTCGCTAAAGTAGCTGCCATATATGCACCCCTGGTCCTGCCTTTCCCTCTTCACGACCTTCCTAAAAACTACATGAAAAACTTATCTAAATTTACGGGGGAAGGGGACTTGAACGTGGCCGAACATATAATTTCTTTGATCAGTTCACAGATATCCTGGGTCTCAAACACGAAGACGTATATTCGAGGTTATTTGTTCAGATTTTGGAAGGATAGGTACGAACCTGGTTTGGAAGTCTACCTGCAGGTTCGATATTATCCTATGATGCCTTAGAAGACTTTTTCCTTAGACAATGGGGCAAAAGAAAATACCATTTGTATTATTTGACCGAGGATGGGTATTTAAAGAAAAAAAAATTGGAAACTGTTATGGAATTCATTCAAATGTTTAACAAGTTATACAATAAGATCCCAGTTGAAGTTAAACCATCCCAACTTGCAGCCAAGGTAACCTTTGCAGGAGCCTTCGAACCCAATTTCGCACTTCTTTTGAGAGAAAGGAGAGGGACTACCCTGACCCGAATGCAAGATGATGCCGTAGAGATCGAATCTAACATGATGGCTTCTGGCAAATTAAAAACAAAAGTAGAAGTGGGAAACCGATAAACCAAACATTTTAGGGAATAAGCGAGACCCTCAAGGCCTAGTGGATCCTCATATGATAAAATGGATGACATGGCTAAGATAATTAAAGAGCTAGCAAATAAGATTTCCAGAATGGAGCTAGATCAATCCAAGGCAGATCCTTTTGTTAAGAGGGAATTCAGAAGAAACCCCAACCCTCAAAATCAACAAAGACAGATTAGAAATGAAGACTAGAGAATTCAAACTCCTTTAAAAAATGAGAATTTTATAGGAGAAATCGACCTGCAAGATTTCGAAGATCTGGAAGAAGATGTGACAAATTTGGGTGATGACTTCACACATCCTTATTTAACTAAAGAAGATTACGAGAATTCCTTGGACACTCAACAACCGTCAAATAAAGATGATGACATAAACAACACTGATGTTTCTTTCTATCAACAAATGAACGATTCTATAATGGCTGAGGTCCAACAAAAGTACAACCTGAGGCCTAAAAACAAACCTGTGTCGACTCCTCAACCCAAGAAAATTCTTCCTCGAGGTGAAATATACAAGCCTTCCCCAAAGGAGACCGAGATACCTAATAGCAAAATAAAAGGGGTAGATTCACAGAATCCCGAAGTAAAACAGGTTGAGACCCAAGAAAAAGAAATTAAGACAGTTGAAACACATATACCAGTAAATAAACTCATGGGAAATAAATCATCATAAACAAATAAGTTAGAAAAGAAGGAGTCTGAGGCTTCAACTAGAGAAAGGGACAAAGGTAGTGGAGGTTTTAGCCTTGAAAATGAGAGAAATAAAATCAAAATACCAATCCCTCTGGTCGAATTAGCAAAGAATCCTGTGTATCAAAGGTAGATAACCAAAATGATAGGTTTTTTGGATCCAGAAAGTCACTTGATATGATAAAATTGGAAGATGATAAGCCTAATATCACTTTTGGTCCACATTTCGAGGGTGCCAGAGACACCGTCGCTCCCTTCTATATTACCCTGAATGTGCATGATCGACTGCTGCATAACTGCATGCTCGACTCTGGAGCCTCACATAATGTGATGCCCAACTCTATTATAGAAAAACTAGGCCTCGAGATCACTAGGCCTTACGAAGATCTCTACTCTTTTGATTCAAGGAGAGTTAAGTGCATGGGTATGATAAAATATTTAGTAGTCACTCTTGCACAAGTTCCGGTGAAAAGCATCCTAATGGATGTAGTTATCGTTGATATAACTCTGAAGTATGGCTTGCTACTATCTAGGTTGTGGGGAGCCAAACTTGGGGGGTCTCTTCAACTAGACATGACCTACGCTACGATTCCTGTGTTTGGTGGACAATTTACTCGGCTATATAGGGAAATGAGGCTAGCATACACAGTGAGCGACCCACAAAATCCTAACAATTATCCTGTTTATGTTGCCTATCAAGATCTAGGGAATTGTATTTTTTCTTTTGATGATGGTGTAAATAGTTGTACAGAAGACAATTACATAAATTAAAATGAATCAGGAAAGATAGACGAAAATATGTATAGCACTGGAATTTGGAAAATGTTTTTTGACATTGCCTTGTCATATGAAGGAGTAGGTGTAGGAGTACTATTTGTAGCACCTGAAAATGAATTTGTTATTCCTTTCTCTTATAAGCTTCAGTAGGATATAGACTACACCAATAATGTATGTGAGTATCCGACTCTAGTCTTAGGGTTGGAAGCTACCAGGAAGTTGAACATAAGGAACTTGGAAGTATACAGAGATGCAGAGTTTATAGTGAAATAGATAAATTGGCAATACCAGGCCAAACACCCAAGATTAAGATCTTACAGGAATTGCACCTGGGATTCAATAGAAAATTTCTTCTCGTCGGTAAATGTTCATTTCATCCCACGCACTGAAAACTTGCAAGCCAATTCATTAGCCAAAGCAGCCTCAACGTTCGTCCCCCCTACAACTTTCAAACTAAGGTACCACATAGAAGTGAGGAATAGACCTTCCATACCAAACAACATCCAGCACTAGCGAGTGTTTGAATATGACGAACAAATCAGGAAGTTCCTCGAGATGGTGGATGACTTCGCCGAAACTCACGTTGACCAAGAAAACCAAAACGACCACACATGGATCATGCAAGAGGGGGAGGATCCTCAGGGGTTCCAGGAAAAGATCGCTAATCATCGCATGTTAGTTTTAAAGAACAATTAGATTCCAAAGGGACTAATCCCTCTGGAGAGATTGTTCGAACAAAATGATATGCCCTTAAAATATTCTTTGCAACCCCAACCAGAAGAGGTTGAAGACTGCGACATAGGGACCGAAGAGGAGCCTAGGATAGTAAAAATATCAAAGTACCTTCCTCCCGAGGTAAAAAGAAAGTATAAAGACTTACTTGGGTGGTATAAAGATGTTTTCGCTTGGTCATACGAAGAGATGAGAACCTATGACAACATGATGATTGAACACAAGATACCCCTAAATCCTGGTGTCAAACCTTTTAGACAAAAACTCAGACAAATTAATCCTATTTTATTGCCCGTGGTCGAAAGAGAAGTAAAAAAACTCATGAACGCAAAAATAATCATACCACTGAGATACTCTGACTGGGTAGCAAACTTGGTCCCGGTTAGAAAGAAAAGTGGGGAGATCAGACTGTGTGTTGATTTTAGAAATCTAAATAAGTCCTCCCTCAAAGACAATTACCCTCTACCCAAAATGGATCACATTTTAGAAAACGTAGTTGGGGAAAATAGGACGTCGATGATTGACGAGTTTTCTGGGTACAACCAAATTGCTGTCAACGAGCATGATAAAG
This sequence comes from Picea engelmannii, assembly GCA_009831015.1. Taxonomy (NCBI): domain Eukaryota; kingdom Viridiplantae; phylum Streptophyta; class Pinopsida; order Pinales; family Pinaceae; genus Picea; species Picea engelmannii. Next base: position 662,597 of record ML786650.1, on the reverse strand, counting down.
AAAAAATATCCTTCACCACCCCTTGGGGTAAATTTATGTATGAAAAGATGCCTTTTGGTTTAATGAATGCAGGTGCTACTTTCCAACGTGCTATGGATATCACTTTCATCAGCGAAAGGGACAAATTTGTGGTTATCTATCTTGATGATCTAACTGTTTTTTCTAAATCTAAAGAAGATCATCTGATACATCTCAAGCAGACGTTTGAAAAATGCCGCAGGTTTGGTTTGTCTTTAAACCCCAAAAAGTCTTACTTTGCTATGCAAGAAGGTAAACTCTTGGGCCATATTGTGTCTCGAGATGGAATTAAAATTGATCCTAAGAGGGTTGAAGCTATAGACACCATAAATATCCCTAGGAATGTAAAAGAGATTCAGTCATTCTTAGGAAAAATAATTTTTTTAAGGAGATTTATCCCAAACTTTGCTGAAATGGTGAAGTTGATCACAAATATGATAAAGAAGAACAACGAAATGAAATGGACAGCAAAATCCAAAGCATCGTTTGCACACATCAAGAAGGTTATAAGTGAGGCACCTGTATTAGCAAGCCCTGATTATCTAAAAGATTTTCTAATTTTCTCGTTCGACTCCGAACACACACTTGCCGCGATAATCCTCCAGAAAAATGAAGAGGGTTTCGAGCAACCAATAGCATTTTTTAGCAAAAGTCTTAGAGACGCTGAACTCATATACAATATAATGGAAAAGCAAGCATATTCTATGGTGAAGGCGTTAAAAGTTTTCAGAACCTATGTGCTACATTCTAAGGTAATTGCGTACGTACCCACCAGTTCCGTAAAATACATTTTGGTTCAGTTCGACAGTGATGGGAAAAGGGGACGGTGGCTTGCTAAAATTCAAGAATTTGATCTGGAGATAAAACCGACGAGACTAGTAAAAGGACAAGGTTTGGCTAAACTCTTAGCTGAATAAAATTTCAGAGCCCTCAGAATAAATGGCCTACAGGGATGTGAAGAGTGTGTGGACATGAACAAGCTCGATGAACAAATAACTACAATCAGAATCGAAGAGAAGTTTGCCTCATCAGATTGGTATAAAGGCATAGTGTCCTACCTCCTGACCTTGAAATGCCCGAGCAACTTATCCCCATCTAAATCTAGGACGTTGAAGCTGCATGCGATGAAGTACTGTATATCCGAAAGCTAATTGTATTGGAAAGACCCACTAGGCTTCCTATTGGTTTGTTTAGTTAAATCATAAACAGAGAAGGTCGTACACGAATTTCACAAAGGAGTGTGCGGAGGACATCACGCTTGGAGGGAAACGGCTTATAAGATCTTGAGGGCAGGATATTATTGACCCAAAATTTTCTCAGACATCAACACCAAAGTCAGAGCCTGCCACCCTTGCCAATTGTTTGCAGGCAAGCACAAACTCCCAGTGCTACCGTTGGTTCTGGTCAAAACATAAGCCCCTTTTCAACAATGGGGACTAGATTTTATAGGAAAAATTAAGCCTCATTCTAGCACTCAATATAAATGGATCCTAAGTGCTACAAATTACTTCACCAAATGGGTGGAGTCTATTCCAACTAGAAAGGCAACGGATTTGGTGGTAATGGATTTCCTAGAAGAAAACATTTTGTCTAGATTAGGCTGACCCCAAAAGATAGTCACAGAAAACGCCCAGACATTTAAATCTATGGCTATGGTCATCTTTTGCCAAAAGTATAATATCATGCTCGGTCATTCCATATCATATTACCCCCAAGGAAATGGGCTAGCCGAGTCTTCAAACAAGAGTCTAATCACGATAATTAAGAAAGTGTTGAGTGAAAAAAAAAAATCTTGGCATGTGCATTTAAAGTACGCTTTGTGGGTGAATCAAATAGGTACAAAAAAATCTATCAACACATCTCCTTTCCAAATGGTATACATGACTGACGTAGTATTAACTATATATCTAGAACTTCCTGTAATGAAACTTTGGCAAGATGAGAAAGAAGAACCAAATAATGTCATAAGAAGAATAAACTAGCTGATTGAAGTCCAAAAACACGGGGCCGAAGTGGACGAAAGGCTGCAGAAATACCAGGACAACATGAAAGCATTATTCGATCGTAAGACCAAGGACATAGAATTTCTCCCCGATGATTTGGTTTTGAAATCGGTTGCTAGGAAGGAGGACTCGTCAAAACATGGTAAATTTGATCATATCTAGTACAGACCATTCAAAGTCACAGCTCCTGAAGGAAAAAATTTGTTTCTATTAGAGAATTTGGATGGTAAAATCCTCAATGCCCCTGTCAACGGGCATTATTTAAAGCACTATATGTAATAAATGGTTTCCAAAATTTCCACTGTATATACCGGTTTGTGTTTTCTTTTTATTTCAGAATTTTTCTTTGGTAAGTCTACCTTCATCACAAATAAAATAGGTCGGTGTTTTTCTAGAAGTAGGGATATGAAATTTTCAACGCATTCAGTTATTTTAAAGCCCTAATACTCTTCGTGTTTTTCCCTTACAAGATCCCAGCTTGCATCCCAAATGAGTGAAAGGAATAAATATACGATCATATATCGGAGAATAAATTCGCCGAAAACAGGTGATAGAAAAGATTTTTTTTTATTTTAGAAGAGAATGAAGTGGTAAGGCAAAGGTACGAATTCCAAAGAGGTCTATATTTCAAACGAAGGTCTCTAAAGTGTCGTGACAGTCTCATAAGTATGATATGGCATTAAAAGAACGAGTTCTTACTCTGGGTCCTAAGAGTTTCACCTAGATAAAGATAAGAGGTAATTAAAATAAGCAGAAAGAGTAAATCATCTCAGACAAAAGGTTCCAAGAGTCCGGTTTAATCCATGACCCCTGTTTTTCGAAATTCCAGACCTTTCTTCATCGCCCCTTTTCTGTCCTTGTATTTACCTTCTTAAAAAGCCAAGCACCTTTCCAAGTTTCCTACAGGGGAAGAAGAGGTTACGTTTTAGCTTTGGAAGTTGGAAAATAGACCTTGGAAAGTAAGCCAGTCCTCATAAACTCCTTAGTCTCCCACTAAACAAAGTTATGCCTAGGTTGATCCTGACTCTTCTAGGTTTTTTAACAGTCTTCGAAGGATTGAGGCTTGCTCAAAGGAAGGCCCTTGGAAGTAATTTTTCCCATTTTCCCTACGGACTAAGGTGTTTTGAAAGTTAAGAGAAGGTTGGTCCTGAGTAATCAAAGCAAGTTGAAAGACCTCCACTATGAATATTACACAAATATCATCCCTCGTATGCCTTATACAAACCAATTTCCCCGACTTCATGTTTTAAAAAGTAAAATATAAGACAGATGGTGAAAGGAAATTCATATTTGATTTCCCCCATCTAGTCCAAGAAGACGATGAAAGGAAATTCATAAATTATTGCCCTTGTCTCAGCATTTAAATGCATAATTATGATTCGAAGTGGTGAAAGGAAATTCAGTAAAAAGGGCCAGATAACTTAACCGGGGTACTGAACAGGCTCCCTGGCAGTGAGGAAATATATGAGATATCTGTAAGGTTATCATACATAATTTTCACTCTACTCTGGTAACCATCCTTTTTCGAAACCGAATCTGCATCCCAATTTTAGACAATACCCCCCCGGATTAAAAGCATGAAATTTACTTCGCTTGATGCAAGCTAAAATCCACAAGATCTGTTGAATTTCCTAGGACTGTTTCAATTATCTTAAAGAAGACTTGAATTCCTTATCGAGAAGGAAAAAGTCATCGAAAGGGTTGTAGCTGAGTTTAGAACACAATTGAATGTTGAAAAGATTTTTAGAGGTAAAGATGAAATCTCTTTTTCCCTCTGTGTCCCCTTCCTAAAACAGGTTTCGTAGAAAGAAACCAATGACTCCATTTACCCAATACAGGCATATGGTCTACTGTTTTTCCCATCTCGCAGGAAGATGGGATCCCTAGTTGGAGCCTATGTTGGAGCCTCCTTTTCCAAGTGGTTTAAATATAATTCTTGCAATCGAAAGTTTACCCCGACATGCGAAGTGGCGATAGCCGTTATAGTCCTAAGTCACCGTCACCTAACCATTAAGAAAGTCTATCACTTTTATTACCTCGTGCTATCGCGTTTTGGGAGTTACAAGTCGCAAGATTTCCAAGCTCCGATATGCGAAGTCGCGAAATGATTTCAAAAGTTCACCCAGGTTAGTGTCAGGGGTAAGTCACTTTAAAACCCTGGTTAAGCACTGTCGGGGTTTCATGACTCGACGATCGCTCTCCCAAAAAACTATACCTTCGTAGCCCCTAGTCGCGAAGTCACGATTTTTATTAATTAAGCATGGGTTAATTAAGAACTTAAGTCAGATCACGATTTTTTAACTAAATCGCGCCATCGCGATTTCAGGTATTTTGGATTCCAAGACTAGGAACGAAATTATCTGAGACGGAGAATGTCGAAAAGAGGTTTCGAGGGTTGAAGGTACAAATTTAAAGGAATTAACTAAATTAATTAATGCCTTAAAGGACCTTCAATGTACGTAGTCTACAGATGAGATTTTTGAATGTTTCTGCATTTCTTTATTATCACAAATCTTTTAAACATTTATGGCATTGATTTGAATCTTGATGAGTTAATGGAAAAGAAGATCTTGTTTCATGCCTAAATCTTTCCATTTAACGATTTGACCATTCTGTCAGTAAGGACTCACAAAAAGTTGAAAGATTAAAGCAAGGGAGTTTCTTTTATTTGTTCAATTTTATTTCTATTTTGCGTGTAGAGTTGTTTTTTTTTCATCGGGATAACTTCTTTATGTGTTTACAATTCTTACTACAGGAGATTTGAACAAAGAGTTTTCTATCATAGCTCCACGAAAAGCATCCAAGGCGGTTTCCGAGAGTCCAGGTCAGGGCTCAGATGCAGTTTTTGATACTTCACCTCGAAGTGTTAATACTGTCAAAACCTAGACATACATCTCCGACATTCTTCAGTCTGAATCGGTGAATTGTTCAGATGATTCCAGCGATAACGAGAAGGATGATTTGGCCACCAAATACAAAATCGTCATTCAAGTAGAGATGCACATAATAGTAGCAAGGCCACGGCTCCTTCCCTATTATGATATGATTAGATGGGTGCTAGACCATGTGGATATCCTGACCAGGACTATCATCAGGGAACAAAAGGTGATGGTTGGGACCTTTAGACCAGAACATTTGTAGGCAATGTATCAACTGTCACCCACACCAAACTTCACATGCAATGTCGAGTTTCTGGAAGGTTTCAAGGAGAAGGAATGCGAGTAATATGGAGGAACCTTGCCTGAGCTGATCAAGGATTGGATTTCGCACCCTGCAAAATTCAGAGTAGATTCTAATGGTATTTATTCAATCTCCTCTTTAGAGCCACCATTCAGGTATATAGCAATGATGGCCTGTAGGTTGTATGGGAAGGAGGACACCACACAATTTTTCCTCCCGTGGGTGCCTCTGATTTATACAGTAGCTGAAGGTTGTTCTTTCAACTGGGCCAAACTGTTGTCCGACAGTCTAACTCGTCAAATTATCGAATATCGAGCGCATAAGGCGAGAATGAAGACAACCTCATTTTTCATGTATGCCTACATCATGGACGCCATTTGTTTCATGATGCATTTCCCTCTAATGAGTTGGAGCTGGACTCCATCTAATGCTGAGCCTATCCATGTCTATCAATCGAAACTTTGGGAGGATAAGGCCATAGAATTCATATACGGGATTTTCAATTGGGTAATGGTATCGATGCATGTCTCCATCTTCGGTAACCCACCGCCCAGGATTTCAGATAGCATTGTCGCCAACTTAGGTAGTGTGGCTGATTGGTATGTAGAAGCAGAATTTTCATACATCAGGGTTTTCGGCACCTCTGTTCCCCCATATGCTGTACCACTATTCATGCTGGATAAACTGGTATGCCGCGAAATCGCCAGGCAAACTCTGCTCGGTGGAATAAGAAAAAAACTTAGAGGTTTTTCGAGGAAGGTATGGCCGCCCTTCCCCATTCATTTTAATACATATTCTTTATTATATTTTGGACACACCAAAGCCGAGGCTACGACCTTGGAGGAATTTAAATTGGTCAACATCGAGTTCAAGAAACATGACCCACATAAGGTCATGAGTAATTCCATGGCGAGTTGTGGCCTGAAAAGATACGAACATGAGCACTCACCTCATGATGACATCTTCCGAGGTGCGAGATCCTATGCCGAGGTCCTATGCCGGATTCAAGCCCCGTCGCTTGGGGATAGGGCCAATCCTTTCAAGTTTCAGGAACACTGGCGGAGCTACCTTCCCCCATTTTTATAGGGTAAGAACCCACAGACCATAGATATACAGCCAACGGAACCCAAAGATCCAAAGGATTCAAGTCTTTATCGGGAGAAAAATCAAGAAAAGACAAAAGAAACTGGGAACCCAGAACAGGAAGCCAAGATCCCCAACCTAGAGGAAGGAAGCCCAGAAGCGGTTGCATCGGGCGAATCAATCCAGAGCCAAGCAGAAGTACTCCGACAAGGGGTAAGTATCATGCCATCACCCACATCAAGCAAGCCAAACATGATTGTTACCCCACATAAACCATCCAAGGAAATTGGCAGTCCCATCGCTTCTATCACTCCCTTATAGTTCACAAAGGGGACCCCCAATGTGGGGTGGGTTTTCGGCGAGGAAATAACACCCATTACTGTAGAAGAGTTGCCTCTGAACGAATTTTTCTTCAATAAGAAGAGAAAGGCCATTGTGAAGCAAGAGCTTTACCGAGAAGCAAGCACAGTAGCCAAAAAATTCAAAATCCTAGTCGACGGGAAGGCCATGAAAAATGAGGAATTTTCCACTCAGATAGCAGGGACGTTGGGGGATTTTGCTACAACCAACCAATTTTCTGTCGGATCTCTAAAGGAACAATTAAATCAGAAGAACCATTTGATTAGAACATTGGAGGCTAAGCTAGCTACAACAGAGGCAAATGCCAGAGATTAGGTGAACACTGGTCTAGAGAAAGCCAGAGAAGTCAATCAAAAGGAAATTGAGCGGCTCAGATCCGATCTCGAGCAAATACATCAGTCGACCCAGATCAGCCAAGAACAGGTAAGCCAGCAAGAAGAATTGATCAGACAGTTACAGGTAAAGTTGAATTCTTCCAAGAGCCAGGTTATAGATATTTGGATATTCAAATCCCAAGCCATTGAAATCCGAAAAAGAGTGTCAGTAGCTCAGCAAGATTTACTTGCTAAAGTGGAGGCCATCCAAAACCATTACATGACCATTGACCAAGTACTGGAAGACATTTCTTTGAGAGAAAGAGAAGCTCGAGCAGCTCGGGTCGCTTTCCAAGAGGTTGTTATAGCCACGAAAAAAACATAAATGGTCAGTAGTTCCAGGCTTTCCATCCCAGAGAAAACCAGAGGTAATATCTTGCTGAAGGCGTGGGAGCGTAATATATCAAAAAGCAGAGAACGAGCTATAGAAATGAGAAATTCTTGTGAAGAAACTTTCAGCTTGATAAATGAAAGTTTGTCGGATCTCGACAGGGAAAGCAGTGTTGGGACACTGGGTCAGATCGATATAGTCAAGCACCTGCTCAATATCAAGGAGAACGAGGAAAAAGAGCAGGATGAAATATCACAGATAAGCTAGACTGATATAGTCCAAGTGGATAAATGGTTAATAAAACCTAGTGTACAGTTATGTTCTATCATCACTAAATATCGACAAGTAGGAGGAAGGTTGCCACAGTTAGCAAAGGATTGTTATACTTTTGAGGCAAACAACCAAGCAGAGCCTTCCTGGTTGATAGCCCAGTTGGTGGAGAGGTGTGTCACTTGCACCAAGCAAGCGAAGGGGTAGGTTTCCGGTGCCAAATAATGACAAGTGTCTGTCTGTTCTATTTTTAGAACCCGAAGAGTAAGGAAATGAAGGTGTTCTACCCGCATGAAGGAGGTCAAAGACAGAGAGGCGAAACGCTTAAATTTCCCATTTTGTAACTGAATACTTCTAGAACGATTGAGATCCGAATGTTTAGAAGTTTGTATAAATATGCATTTTGAAGTGAGAATGGAGGCTGGACCTTTCTTGGCCGATTGTAATAGAGACTTTCTTTGAAAATTAATACAAAGCAATCTGAAGGTTCCTGATTCCGTGAAGACTGAGCTATGAGTTTTGTTTTCTCTGTTATCTTACATTAAATTTCATTTCACATATATTTCTGATGAATGATTAGCTACAATTTAGTGCAACTTCTACTGTGGTGACCAATTTTTTAGTCGTCTAATTGCTTGCAGGTTTTCCTCTGTATCGGCTATCAACAAGTATAAGACCTGTGAAATTTTTAGATCTCTATATTTTATGCTTCGTCAAATTACTTCTTTCCTTTTTCTTCTTTTGTTTACAGGGCGAGATTCTCCCTTGATAGGAGCCTCGCATTTCTGACGGCTTAATGTTTTCTCACATTTCATGCATGATTCTTTAAAAGGTTAACTCAGTTACGTGAGAAGGCCTTTGGTTTGTGTTCTACCTTTAACATCGAATTTCAAAAGTTCTCTTTTATACGGTCAAAAAATTGAAGTAGACTTTTAAACCTCGAACTTTCTTTTCATTTTATGTCCCTCCATGATTGTGCCCTTTGCAAGACAACCCAACATTGAACCGGGCCTATCAGATCAAACCAGCATGGCTTTGGACCTTTTTGACACCATACATAAAACTGCCATCACCCGGGTTGAACTCGAACATTCATGGGCCGTAATTGAATGGGATATAAGTATCCAGGAATGTTTGGAAGCGAGACAGAGACAACTTAGAAATCATCCTTAGCTTCCTTTTCCCAAAGGTTGTTTTTTTCCCCTTTTTATCTTTTACTCACTTTCGGATGCCTAGACCCTATACTTTCTAGACTTAAGTACATGAACAACATCTGATAGGCATAAGGTTACGTTGTCGATATTGTTCTTGATTGATTTTTCTTGTAGGAGTTGGGATGCCCAGCTCGAATAGAGAGTGGTAGCTCAACCTTGTGAGGCAAGTTGTGAGATATGTTTCTCTCATTTCTGTGCGTGACACCTTTACGTATCAGGGGGCTTAGGGGGAAGAATAGTACCTGTAGCGTTGGCTGGGAAGTACTGGTGAGGTCTCAACAATTAGCAAGTGGGAGCGAGGAGTATCGCCAACATCTGAAGGACATCAGCAAGACGACGTCAATTAAGGTATTCTTTCTAAAGATGTTAACTGTATTAATATTTAATGTTATGTTTGTATGGTTCTGGTCCTCGGTTGAAGATTTTGAAATAAGATTCTTGGGTATGAATTGCTACTGTAATTGTAGTTGAATTTTTATTATAATTTTAGTTTAAATTTTTATTATGATTGACGATTTTTGCAATGAGATCCTTGCGTCTGAACTGCCATTGTAGTTGAAGTTGATCTCTTATTATAAT
>ML786650.1:635107-646511 GCA_009831015.1 Picea engelmannii | reverse complement strand
AAGAATAGTATATTCAAATGTATGAAGAAGTACAGAACAGAACTGAAGAGAGAGAGAGAGCAGACAATTACAATGTAAGATGGTTGAGCTATATATGCTCAAGCAAGACAAAAATAGAAAGTACAACTGTCCAGTACAGCTGGCAGTGTACGGTCATACTGTTGAGGGTACAATATATTTAACACTTTGGTCTGCACCCTCCTGTCGTACAAACGCTGAAGGAAACTTAGGTTCACATGATTTCCTCTGATTTAGTATAGCCACTCTATCGTCAACCAGAATCACACATGTAGATGGCGTCCCTGCCCCATCCTGGTCTGTGCGCTCTAGTTATGGCACAGGAGGATTCCCTGTTGACAGGCACTGAGAATTATTTACCCCTTTTTTCCGATTAGTCAGTGTGACCCAGTTTAAACCTCACGATCGAGCCTTGCACCAATCTTTTGGGGGCATTTCTCACTTCCAGAAATTATTTGTAAGCTCGGATATCAGATGAAAGTAATTTCGCGAATTCACAGCCTGCAATTTTTTGGAATTTGTCTACCCGACATCCTGGATTGTGCCTTCTTGGGTAAATGTGAGTTGGCCCGACCAGTTTGTGCACTTGTCATTGGTCTATGCCAAGGATCGTGAGGTGAACGTTTAGTTAGCCAGAGACAATCTTCGTTTCTTTTTCTGTGTGGAGGTGACCAGCGTAATTTTTTATGTCTTATCGTTAACCGTAGTGGGTAGAAGGGATCTATTCCCTCCAGAAAACGTGTCAGGTTGTCCGAAGCAAAACACCAGCCAACAGTAGCCACCAGCCAACCGAAGCAAAACAGCAGCCAACAGGTTCTTAACGACGTAGACCCGTTTGGCGCTCTGATTTCTTTAAATAAAATCCTTTACTCTGATGCTCACGATCTATGGGACACAATCTATGGGACGTTGGTGCGGTCCTTATGAAAACTTTTGTTGTGTATAAACTAGCACAGTTACATAATTGTGGCTGATCAACGCAGAAAGATTGATAAGATGAAAAAAATCCTTAAAACAATATATTAAATTTTATTATTGATTAACAAATAAACGGTTGAGCTTCATTTATTGGTGTTAAGATTTTAATTTTTGTTAATCACTTAGGTGGCAATCAGTTAGCTATCAAAGTAATTTTTAAATATGATTAGGTAAATGTAAAAAAGTAAACACATAAACGGATGTCTTTATAATAGCTAGGAAGTTAATGATTGAAATCACAGCCATTTATTTTGTGTGACTACTAAGAATATTCCAGCCATATTTAATCCTGTCCATAGAAAACTTATTAAACATTGAACCCCTATTAAATCTGCCCATTATCAATAGGTATACGCCTTTCGGCGTAATTATAATGATTAAAGGATGGATCAAATTAATCACACATACTATCATTGTCTTCTTTGAGACAAGTTTCTCGGACCAACGGTAGCAAGTCTATTAACTAGATATTCGAATGAAAACCTAATGGTCGTGGGTACCGTGATCGAGATCTTAGTTTGCCTTTTGAGGGTCCATATTATATTATTTTTGTATAGGAGGTTTTTGAGTTTCAGTTTGGGCTATGAGATGTTGTACGCTGTTGATATTGGAACATCATATAAATGTTAATGTTAATGATGATTTATTTTCTTAGCACATAAGAGTAGTCTGTCAACCTCTAGTAACCGCATAATTGAATATTTCCTTTCTCTGTATTTTACCTCATTGACTCCACCTTGCATACAGTATCAGCTTTATACGATAGGTTTAGAAGATCACCTTCATATCTCTCAAATTTTTCCTTATTGGGTATAGATTTAATGAATTTTACGATAATATTGTTGACTCTTCATTGTTTTTGTGTGACATGAAATAACTTTGGAGCACCTCAACCTTCATGAGGGTCATAAGGGATAAATACTGATGAGGCTCTAGCAGTTAAAGAAACATTTAAGGATGATTATGATGAGGCACTAGCCTATGTTAGTACCATCCTTTTAGTTATTTGTTAGAATAACTCCTTTTTTCTTTAAAGATAAATTCATCAACCACTTGGATACCTAAGGTAAAGGGGGTGTTAATTTATATTACATGATGGTCTCCCTTAGGTTCTCCTAATGCCCAGGAGAGTTATTTTATTACATACTCTTAGAAATGACCGAAGAGAGGACGTGTATATTTAGGCTTCATGTCTTTAATTCCTGTTTTTCGCACTTGACGTACTCATATTAGAAACATCCCTTACTCCCTTACCCATCCAGTTTCTAAAAGAGGAAGCTTGGTGGAAATTTTGGTGCGATTCAAAACTTTTGGTTTTATGGTTGATTATAATTAATTTTCCTTGCGCCTTTAAAACAAGTGGACCACTCTTGCACCCTTGAAAACTGTTGTCATATGTTTGATTATATATTTTACTCCTAGCACCATGGAATAAACTACTGACCCCCTTGTGCCTCGAACTTCTTCCGATTGGAATTTGTGTGCATTGAATCAAAGTAACGATAACTATCATGCCTCTATGCATGTTGTCGTGCGTTAGACCAGAAACTAGTTTACACATGCGCGGTTAGACCACATCGAATTTGAATTGTTAGTAGATGAATTTAAATGATCTTGTGCCTTGTGTTAAATACGGTCTATGATGTGTTGTGTGAATGTTTCCTTGTGCGCCATGTTAAATTGCGGTTCAGGGTGATGGATTGATGAATTCGAGTATCGTTGTTGTTTTTTTTAGCCTATTGCTTGGGATTGACTGTGTTATTACATCGACAAGCGCGACGTGGTTATTAATGATCATGTGTCTGCATTGGGTTGTAATTGTTGGTTAATGCTTGATTTTTTATCATTATTATTATGTGGAAGCTATGTTGATGATGTTTCTATGTATTATGATGTTAAATTCCTAATGCATATTTAAAAGAAATTATTATTTTTACCTGTCGTACATCACTTTCATTGTCGTAACGACAGAGGCCATTACATTAGGGAGGATTTTTCCTTGTTTATTAACATATCCATGGATTTGTAGAATATATTTAGGATCTCAGTGAAGTACTCCACTCATATTTTAGATCTTTCATAGAAAACAAAAATTTAATCTACAAAGAAGAGATGAGATATTGTATAGGAAGGGCCTAAAAACTACCTTTAATCCTTCTCACAACTATCACTTCCTTCAATATTCTACTAATACCTTCAGTGACCAAGGGGAAAGAGGAAAAACATGTCTAAGTCCTATTTTTTCTTTGAAAAAAGAAGTTTTTGATCTGTTTATGAGTAACTAAAAGGATATAGAGCTAATATAACTGAGAGTCCAAGTGATGCAAGAGTGACCAAAACCTAGATGATTGAGAGTAGTATGATATATAGTGAATTAACCCTATCAAAAGACTTAGATAAATCCACCTTTAAGGTGACATATTTATAATGTCCAATTCTAATGGAATGTAGGCCTTCTTGTGCTAAACAAATATCTTCATAAATCTTTCTCCCTTTAAGAAACCCAAATTGTTCTAGATATATATGATTTGAGAGATTGTCCTTCAATATACTAGAAATCAACATTGAAATAATCTTGTAAATATTATTGCAAAGTCAAATGGGTCTGAAATGATCAAAGTTTGAAGAGTTTTATGTATTTTGGATCAGAGCTATGAAGGTAGAATTAAAAGTAGCTAGAGGTTTTTTAGTAATCCTGGAATATTTAGTTACCTTTACAAGATCATTCCCTAGAATGTGAAATCAGGTCATGTAGAATTGTATCGAGTGTCCATACAATATAGGACTTTCACCTTTTTGGAAACTATGTAGGATGATAAATAGTATGGATTGTTGGTTTTCATTGATATCAACCATTGGAGAGTGATATTGTAGATTGATGTCAACCCTTAGTGATTGATGTCAACCCTTGGAGAAAGTTTGGTAGGGAATTCCAGTAGCACAAAGGTTTGGGTAATGGACCCAAGTTTATTTGATGTATAATGGTATGAGTTTTAATATATTTGAAGGTAAGACTATTCTATATGGGTAGTACATGTCATGCCATTTCCAATGGTATGTGGAACATCACATAACTCCTCATGGTTAAAAGGTTATGGCCATGCGAAGTTGGAGAACCCTCATGAGTCATCTAGAAGCCCCAAAAGGTCAAAGTAGTCAAAGTGGTTTAAGATATTTTAGAAGGTAAATAATAAAGTGAAGTGATGAGTGTACTATAAGTCAAATTCAATACCAAATAAATTATTTAAATAATAAAGTTAATGGAGAAATTACTAAGTTAACAAGTGGTTAGAAGTGGGTTAGCCCTAAAATAAGGAAAGTGGTTTAAGATGGTTAGAAGGTAACCCCTTGAGGTAAAGTGAAGTGATGAGTGTATTATAAGCCAAAGTGAATACACAATAAATTATTTAAATAACAAATTTAATGGATAAATTACTAATTGGACAAGTGGTTAGAAGTTGGTTAACCCTAAAATAAGGAAAGTGGGTTAAGATGGTTAAAAGGTAACCCCTTGAGGAAGCTACATGAAAGTATAAATAAGAGGCAAGGGTCTCTCATTTTAATTACACTTGAGAATATTGAATATCTACAAATGACTGCGATAAACGAAGGATATCTAAGCCAAATTTTAGAGGGAAGATGAAGTAAAGAAGGCCAGAATTCAAGGGAGGATAAATTTTTTTGATGATGCTTTCTAAGGTATGTTATTTACAGGCCATCTTACCATTTTCGAAATAACTTGTTTTCGATAATGATTCAGACCGTGAAATTGGGAGGTCGTTGAGGAAACATATCCAAGTAGTTGTGGTACAAATTTTATCTTGTGGGCCGTTGTATGTTTGGAGTTACACTCTGTGGAAAATAGGGTTTGGGGCTAGTCTTGAAACTATTTCAAAATAGGTGTTTTGGGAAAAAAACGTCATATATTCTTCATAACAGATCCAAATTCTGTAAGAAAAAATTTGTTAGTTAGAGTACAATATGTAGTATTCTGTGTACAATTTTCAGATCCATACAACAATATTTCTGTGCCGGGTACGCTCTACAAGTTCACTCTCTAGAATAAGCTAGAATTCAACAAGGTATGTCATTTTTTCTATAACTCCTATTATGAGAGGTTCCAAGTAGTGAGACCTGGAGGAATTGCATAAAACACACTAAATAACATTGTGTACTATTTTCAGATCTTTATTCATTACAAGTTCATAGTTATGATTATTTCAAGTTAGGGTTGTTGACTAATCCAAAACTAGTCATGTGAGACTAAAGTAAAGTTTGATGAAAATGCTAGTTTCTTGTTGTTAAAGTTAAGGAAGGTTTTCTTGTATGTGATCATATACACCAGGTCTATTACAGAGTTACAAATCAGATTTGGATGATAAAATTGATGAGGAATTTTGGTTGAGGTACATACTGGGTACATCGTTGAGACAAGTAGTTGGTGAGGTGGCACATACATGAGTTTTATAGTTGACGATGTTGGTACATCTTGATGAGTCATAGTTGATGAGTAGTTGATACATGATTGGTACATACTTGGTACATGGTTGGAGGTACTTATTAGTAGTATTTTTGACACATGGTTTATGGATGATGTAGCATACTTGTATTGGTATATTATTAGAAGCACATATTGATCTTGGTGATGATTATGAGATGTTGTGTTATGCTTGGTTGATGCACATCTTTGAGAATTTTCTTGGTGATTGATCTTAGTGAGTAGTTCTGATTTGATTGATAAGATTGATGAGACATGTTGTTGTGATAGGTTGTTTGGACAAGTTGTTGTGACAGGTTATTCATGCAAGTTTGGTGCATGGTTGATGCACTTATTCATGGTATAGGTTGAGGTACAGATTGGTGCAGAGTTGATGCACTTGTTTAGGGTACAGGTTGTTTGGTAAAGGTTGATTGGTATAGGTTGTTACAGGTTATTGGTATAGGTTGATAGTGACAGTGGTTGATTTAGTGACACTGACAACTTGTCTACATTTGGTATTTATATTTCAGGGCGAATGGAATGGGAAAGGATAGGTGGTTGTAGCCACCTTCCGGTTGTATCCATATAACATAGGGGGTTGTAGCCTCCTTTTGGTTGTAGCCAGAAAATTGGGGAGTTTGAGCTTCCCTCAGGTTGTAGCCTAAGAAAATAGGGGGTTGGAGCCTCCTTCCACTTGTAGATGGAAAACAAAAGAATTTGGTGCTTCCAATGAATTTAATTCTTAAAGAAATATAAGAAAAATCATTCTGTGGTTTTCTCTCGATTTGGGTTTTCACGTAAAAACACTGGTGTAATGTGTATGTGTATGATTGCTCATTTTTTCATTTTTAATTTACTCTAAAACTATTGGATGATAAAGCTACATTGATATACCACTTGAATTTTATGTTTAAAAATATTTTATTTATCTATTATTGATTCACCCCCCTCTCAGTAATCCAATGTTAAGCCCTAATATTGGCTCATTACCCCTTAATTGGGGCATATTACATTAGTAATTTTGTTTTATTTATGTCGACTTTATTCCATTAGTTGTAATTATACCTCCTAGTCTCCTATATATACCAAGGAGACATTTTCATTTGGAATCATCTTGTACTTGAACATTTATGTGGGGTAAAAGGAGGTTGCCCTGTCGAAGAGGCTTATTATCTGAAATGATCTATTTTTCAAGGCGTTGAGTACTTATTCTAAGGTTTTTCTATGCTATATTGATATTTGGTTCTTAACATATGGTATCAGAGCTCAAGGTCTTGGGGTTTTGTTGCTACATCTGAGACACCGTGGCATTTTCGCTATAACTTTTTTTCTACAACGGCTCTGAAGGAACGAATTTGAGGATATTTAGTAGATGGATCAAGTTACGTTGGGTTAAAAATGCATCACCTGAGGCCTTATAATTTTGGATATACAAATTTTGTAAGATAGGGTTCTGGAATCATCCTGAATTGAGGCATTGTGGAATTTTCACTATAAAATGTTTTCTGTAATGTTTTAGACCCTGCACTCTAGAGGATATTCTTAGAAATTAGTAAGGTCTCTGTGGTAGAAATTTCATCTTCTGGGTCATCGTAAAGTTGTAGATACACCCTGTGGAATATAGGGTATCTGACTAGTCCTATTGACTAGTCTCAAGTAGGTGTTCCAGGTAAAACAATCATAAATTCTTCCTAGTGTATCCAAATTGAGTGAGACCAGTTGCATTGGATAGTGTAAATACTGTAGTAGTTTTAGTATGAGTTTCATAATTTTATATCAATTATTTTGTGCAGGGCACACTATACAAGTGAGATCTCCTCGAAAGGCCAAAAATCAGAAAGTTGTGGGGAAGTTACCATAAATTCCACTTGACACATCCAATTTTTATCAGACCTGTGGCATTGAAGAGAAGAAATATCAGAGACCTATAAAACATAAAAGTTCATACTCAGAAGGGCCAAAATTTTGGAGATACAATAAAGGGAAGATTGTCTAGCAGAACCACCTCAAAATCAAGATTTAAATTGATACTTGGCCAACATGCCACCAAAAAAGGGAACTTCTACACCAAATAAGCCTCCAGAAAATCCTACTTGGACTCTTGATGAAGGTGAAGAAATGCGTAGGGACATAAATGATTTACAAAAGAAGACAATAACAAAAGATGAACTATAAGAGATGATGGATTCAATAGAAGCTAAGTTTGAGGCAATAAATACTAAGATGGACGCCTTAAAAGGGGAGATCATGGAAGGATTGAAAAAATTCCTAATAGAGAGGACACCTGAAAGTGAAAATGTATCCCATGAAATTCATGATGAGGACACAAGGAAGGTGAATCAAGAATGGAGAAACTCCAACTTTGGGTTGAAGACCAACCACGTTCCTAAGATAGATATGAGGAAGTTTGATGGCAAGGACCCAATCACATGGATACTTCATATGGAGCAATTCTTTGATCTACATAATGTGCCACATACACAAAAGGTACAAATTTATTCTTTATATTTAGAACCCAACCAATTTCTATGGTATCAATGGCTTTTTTCTCGCAAATCACTTGTCACTTAGACAATTTTCACGGAATAAATGATAGCACACTATGAGGATACTAGGAGAAATACCTTCTTTATCCAATTGATAAAACTCAAGAAAAAGGGTTCACTTACTGAGCACATTGAGAACTTCCAAAGATTGAATATAAAGGTAATAGATATTCCAGATGAGCACTTGATTGATGTATTCATAGGAACTTTAAAGGATAACATTCAACATGAGGTTCGCCTTTGGGAACCCAAATCATTGTAGAATGCATTTAAGGTGGAAAAAATGATGAAAATAAAAATATGGCTATGGCTACTAGGACCAATCCTAACATCTATAGAGAGAATAATGCTCCTTCTTCTAAAACACCTCAACAATTGGAGGAAAGAAAAGCAAAAGGTTTATTCTTTAATTGTGACAACAAGTACAGTAAGGGACATAAGTGTGGTGAGAAGAAATTATTCTACATAGATTGTGAAGAGGAATAAGAACAAGAACAAGAACCATCTCAAGATGAAAACGTAGAAGAAATTTCATCTAAAGCGTTGACTCCCACAATATCGTGTAATGCATTGGCTAGAATTAGCACTCCTCAAACCCTCAAGATCGAAGAATACATCAAAAATAAAAAGGTAATAGTCCTAATTGATTCTGGCAGTACTCATAATTTCATTCATTATAAATTAACCAAAGCTCTCAATTGCTTTGTATATCTAGTGCCAGAGTTTCAAGTAATGATTTCAGATGGAGGAACTATCAATTTCTCAGGAAAATGCAATAAGATCAATCTTACTATGGGGGAATATGTAATGAATAGTCCAATGATTTTTATACCCATGGGTGGTGCTAATGTTGTACTAGGAATCCAATGGTTACAATCATTAGGAACAATGGCTTTTAATTTTCAAGAACTTTTCATGAAATTTTCATTGGACGGAAAAGAAATTGAGTTAAGAGGTATCACCGGGAAACCCAGTAAGGTGATAAGATATAATGGCATGACAAAATTATTGAAAAAGGGGCATCAAGGCGTTATTGCACAACTATGATCACTAGATGTTCAAACATCTAAGCCATCTATTCCTCAAGATCTCCAAGGCATCATTGATAAGCATTCCAAAGTATTTGAAGATATTCCCAAAGGTATTCCACCCACTCAAAATCATGATCATGAAATTCACCTAATTCCTGGGAGTGTTCCTCATAACATTAGGCCATACAGATACCCTTATGCCCGAAAGAGTAAAATTGAGCGCATGGTTGAAGAAATGTTAGAGGCTAGAATTATTAGACCTAGCCAAAGTTCTTACTCTGCCTCAGTGGTAATGGTATTCAAGAAAGATAGCTCATGGTGTATGTGTCCAGATTATAGAGAGCTCAACAAGATCACTATTAAAGATAAGTTTCCCATTCTAATCATTGATGAATTTTTAGATGAACTACATGGAGCAATCTGTTTCACAAAATTGGATTTCCATTCAAGGTATCATCAGTTTAGAACGAAGGAATAAGATATCCCCAAAAAAATATTCTAAACTCATGAAGGCCATTATGAATTTTTGGTCATGCCTTTTGGCCTTACAAATGCACCTTCCACATTCCAAGGGTTGATGAATTCCATTTTCAATCCCTTCCTTCGAAAATTTGTGTTAGTATTTTTTGATGACATACTAATTTATAGCAAGTCTTGGGAGGATCATGTCCAACATGTTGACAAGGTGCTACAACTACTAAAGGAGAAACAACTATATGCCAAACCATCCAAATATTTCTTTGGAGTGAAGGAGGTAGAGTATTTGGGTCATATTGTATCTCATGAAGGTGTCAAGGTAGACCCTAACAAGATTAAGGCCATGATGGATTGGCTGATTCCCAAAACATTGAAGAGTATTAAAGGATTTTTGGGTTTGACAAGTTACCACCACAAGTTTGTTTGGCACTATGGAAGAATAGTAGAACCTTTAACGACACTAACTAAGAAGGATGCATTTTCATGGACTCTAGAGGCAACTAAATCTTTTGAACAACTTAAAGAGGTGATGTGCAAAGATCCTGTCTTGACCACTCAAATCTTCACAAAAACCTTTATTATGGAATGTTATGCCTCATGAAATGGAATTGGTGTTGTCCTAATGCAAGAAGGAAGGCCCCTGGCTTTTGAAAATTGACCACTCAAGGGAAAGGACTTACACAAACCCATTTATGAGAAGGAAATGATGGTAGTACTACATGCATTGAAGAAATGGCATCTTTACCTAATAGGTAGGCACTTCAAGATCATGATAGTCTTAAATACTTCTTGGAAAGAAGACTATCTTTAGAAGAACAACAAAAATGGGTAACCAAGATATTGGGTTATGATTTTGAAATCGTCTATGAAAAGGGGAAGAAAAATGTTGTGGCAGATGCACTCTCAAGAAAGGATGAATATGTTGAGGCCCTTCTCTGTGCTATCTCGATCATCCAATCCAATTGGATAATAGAAGAAAGGGGTGAATGGAAGAATGACGAAAAAGTGTGGACTCTCATTCAAAGGTTACAGCAGGATTCTAGTGCATCAGATACATTTACATGGAAAAATAATTCACTATGGTACAAAGATCTCTTATATTTATGTAAGAACTCCCAATTCAAACAAAAGGCACTATTGGAATTGCACACCTCTCTAGTACGAGGGAACTTGGGATTTTTGAAAACCTACCATAGAGTCAAGAAGGATTTTTTTGCAGATGGCCTTAAAAATGATGTTCAAAGGTTTGTGGAATAATGTTTGGTTTGCCAACAAAATAAGGTGGAAAAAATTAAGACCCCAGGTCTTTTACAACCATTAGCCATCCCAAGTCAGCGCTGGGAGGAGGTTTCCATGGATTTCATCACAGGGTTACCGAAGTCTGAAGGAAAGAGTGTCATCATGGTGATTGTTGATAGACTGACCAAGTAAGCACACTTTTGTGCACTCTCTCACCCCTTCAATGCTAGTACAGTTGCCACCGCATTCATGGAGACAGTTCAAAACCTACATGGCAGCCCAAACATTATTGTAAGTGACAGAGATCCCATCTTCACTGGACATTTTTGGACAAAATTATTTTCTTGTTTGGGTACTCAATTGGCTCATAACTCATCCTATCATCCTCAATCTGATGGACAAACCGAGATAGTGAACAAATTTTTGGAAGGCTACCTTCATTTCTTTGCCTCTGATAAACAAGCACAATGGTTCAAATGGTTACCATTGGCTGAATGGTGGTATAACACTTCCTTTCATACTGCAACAAAAATGACACCATTTATGGCACTCTATGGATACCACCCTCCTTCCATCACTTCTTCTCTAAAATAAAAATCTAAGGTTCAAGAAGTGGAAGATCACATCGAGCATCA
>ML786650.1:592198-635057 GCA_009831015.1 Picea engelmannii | reverse complement strand
TAGATCAACATCGTAGTGAAATAAGTTTTGAAGTAGGGGATTGGGTGTTTTTAAGACTACAACCATACAAACAGATGTCCCTCAAGCAAGCCAAGAAGGATAATAAATTATCACCAAAGTACTATGGCCCTTATAAGGTGTTGAAAAAGATTGGTACTATGGATTACAAATTGGAGTTGCCTACATATTCACGAGTACACCCAATTTTCCATATTTCATACTTAAAGAAGGTTATAGGCGATAAGATCCTAGTTCAAACTATATTGCTAGAACTTGACGAGGAAGGAAAAATCATATTGGATCCTAAAGCCGTCACTGACACAAGAATTCATCAGCTGAGGAATAGATCCATTTCAGAGTATCTCATTAAATGGAGGAAACTACCGGCTGAATATTCCACTTGGGAAGATGATTCTTTTATACAGAAACATCTAGAGTTACTCAAGCGTTGTGGAAAACACTTGTCTCAAGGGGAGGGGCATGCTAAGCCCTAATATTGGCTCATTACACCTTAATTGGGGCATATTACATTAGTAATGTTCTTTTATTTATGTCGGATTTGTTCCATTAGTTGTAATTATATGATCTAGATGGATATCGATGGCCACCCACCTTTTTCAACTGGCTCAAAATAGGTTTTTGGCAATTTTGGCAATTTACTATTTTTAGGAGGTTTTAAGTTTTGGGGCCATTTTGAGGGCCTAAATGAAGGTTTTTAGAGATCGATATTCTCAATGATAGATAAATCATAATTTATCACCCAAAATGAATCTCCACGATGATACCTTTCCAACGAGCTATCATATGCCTAAAACGGAGATCGTATGCAAAAGCTACGACCCCAAGAAGTTGATGTACTAACTTACCCAAACGAGGCCCACATGAATTTTGGCTCTTCATCTCCTAGGGTTAGGTTTTTGGATGTATAGGGTTTTTGGCATTCCTTTTATTGTAAAAAGGCCTTCAGAGCCTCATTGTACTCATCTTCTTATGAATGCGAGTAGCCATCACATCTCTTCTCAGAGATAAGCTGCCACCATTCTAGTGAGTCTTTCACTCTGTATTTTTATAGTCTCTGTACATTTATTTCAGTAATAGAAATCGTGTATTACTGTATCTCTGTGTTTATGGTTTCATCTCTGATATATTTTTGTTATATTATTGAATATCTGTGATATCTCTGTGCATTTCTTTATTATATCTTCTATCTCATTTCACAATGAAAATAATCCGGATCATTGGTATCAGAGCAGGCTGTTCTTGATCATTTTTTTCAGTGCATGTCCCTGACAAGGTCTGAGTATAGAAAGTTGTTTCTTGAGCTTGTCTCTCTTGAGGACAATCACTCTCGTACACCCAAGAAGGCCTCAATGGAAGAACAAAAGAAAAATGACGGAGCAGATGATCATATCAGTCTATTGCTTGAGAAATATCTCACGCGACAGAGGGACGAAATGATGGAAATTTTTTCCCACATCCTTCAATGCATGTCAATAGCAACAGGCGCATCTTCATCAAGCGGCCACTTCAGAGGCACCTCATCTTTCAAGGTACAAGTTAATTTTGATATTCCTGTATTTGAAGAATAGATAGATGCAGAAGCCCTAGACAAATGGTTAAATCTACTAGAAGGTTATTTCTCTATTCACAAATTTTCCGACAAAGAAAAGATCACCTTCACACTCCTTAAAGATATTCCCCATGTCAAACATTGATGGGAAACTTATTGGGAGTAGAGTTCCACAGAGGAGTCTGAAATATATGGGGTCAATCCCACTTGGGATTTTTTTGTGGATACGGTAAAGGAACAATATTACCCTGTTGGAAACTATGAGGACCAGTACATGATATGGACCACAGTCCAACAAGAGAGGAGCCAAGCAGTTTCGGAGTTCACCAATACCTTCCATATCTTGCGCACCAAGCTGGGTATCAAAGACTCCAAGCAACATTTGGTTCTGAAATGCCATGGGGCTCTACATAGATACATCCAGACTGTAATGGATTTTATGGACATCTCATCACTCGGTGCTACTTATTGATATGCTGTTAAAATCGAGCAGAAATTTAAGCACCATAACAAACGTGATTTCGGATCTGTAAATCCGCAACAACCAAAGTATGACAAAGACAACCCTAACAAACAGTCTCCCAGAAACCAGTCCAAGACACAGGAAAAGAAGGGTCACGGGAAGACAAAGAAGGACACCGGAAAATGGTGCGATTTCCACAAAATCCCCTGGCACAACACCGATGAATTTCGCTCAAAATAGTAATTGGTGGCTGAGATCAAAGAGAAGGAGCTGAACCTTGATTCAGAATCTGATTCTGAAAAATGTTGGTAAAGGACAGATCATTGATGCAGACCCCACTTCTATTGTCACAACCACAACAATTCAACCAGAAAAACCAACAGATCCCGAAGAGGGGGAGAGCCTTTTTCATTCACAGATGTGGTTGAAGGGGACCTCGTTGCATTTTCTTATTGATAGCGGAAGCTAGAAGAACCTCATGTCAACAGAGGTCGTCAAACAGTTGGGATTGTTGACAACACCACACCTGCAACCATACAACATCGAGTGGCTTCACCAAGGATGAGATCTCTGTGTTATCCAACAATGTCGATTGTCATATGGCATGCATCCCTTCAAGGACGAGGTATTATGTGATTTTTCCCCACTGGATGTCTATGATGTTCTCTTGGGCCAACCATATATGTGGAAGTGCCATGTTGTTTATGAGTCTCGACCCCATAGTGTCATTGTTACTTTGGGGGGTCATCTCTACAGAATACCCTAGGTAGTTCTGACTATTGTTCCACCTAAAAATTTCCACTAGGTAGTATCTCATACTGCAAATTTTAGCTTCTTCACAATCTATTCAAAAGGAGAACATAAGACACTGCAACCACTATAGACTCGCCCCAAGCACCTTCTATCCAGCAGAAGCAGGTCGACAAGGATGTATCAAAGCACAAAGATTACTTCTGCACATCGTCCTCTCATGTATCTCAACTTGTTGAACAACCTCAACCTCAATAGGTTCTTGACATACTTCCACAAACTGAGCAATGCGATATCTCCAACAATACAAGCAGCTCACCAAGATGCAGATCCAACAAACGCTTTTCCCTCTCCCCCGGAAACTCAACACAATGGATACCATTTATTCCTAAGGAGGGAGGATTGATCCAAGTGGATATTGGTGGCCACCCACCTTTTCCAACTAGCTCAAAACAGTTTTCTGGTAATTTTGGCAATTTACTATTTTTAGCAGGTTTTAACTTTCGGGGCCATTTTAAGGGCCTAAATGAAGGTTTTTCGAGATCGATGTTCTCAATGACATCCAAATCATAAGTGAGCCCACAAAATGAATCTCCTCGACGATACCTTTCCAACGAGCTATCATACGCCTAAAACAAAGATTGTATGCAAAAGTTAGGACCCCGGGAAGTTGATGTACTAACTTACCCAAACAGGGCCCACATGAATTTTGGTGCTTCATATCCTAGGGTTAGTTTTTTGGATGTATAGGGTTTTTGGAATTCCTGTTTATTGTAAAAATGCCTTCAGAGCCTCATTGTACTCATCTTCTTGCTAATGCGAGTAGTTGTGACATCTCTTCTCAGAGATAAGCTGCCACCATTTTAGTGAGTCTTTCACTCTGTATTTTTACAGTCTTTGTACATTTATTTCATTAATAGAAATCGTGTATTACCGTATCTCTGTGTTTATGGTTTCATATCTGATATATTTCTATTATATTATTGAATATCTGTGATATCTCTGTGCATTTCTTTATTATATCTTCGATCTCATTTCATGCTGAAAATAATCCGGATCATTTAGTATGTGATCGAGATGTATTGGCAGGGTTTGATTGAGGAGGAGAAACTAGACTCATTCAACATTCCTTACTATGGTCCAAGTGTGGAGGAATTACGGATCATAGTGGAGACAGAGAATTCATTTGAAATAAAGAGCGTGAGGGTTCTGAGTGGGTTTCCTTTACATCCATTGTTGGAGGTTAGAGAAGGGGAAGAGAAGATGTTTGGGACAATAGTAGGAAAGAATTACAGAGCCCTGTTCGAGAATATTGTGGGGGCTCACTTGAGGTGGGATGAATATTTGATAGATGAATTTTTCGCGAGGATTTCGAACAGAGCCGCTGCGAAATATGGAGAGTACCTGCCCAATACACTCGACCTGGTGATATCTTTTCTCCTTCGCAAATGATACACTTTAGCGGCTCCCTGAATCTTGGTTATCTTCATTCATTTGTGATGTATAGCACAACAAACACATAAAACGCTGTGGCCGGTATTACTTGAAAATGATGGAAGATACGATAGGGTAGGTTCACTCTTTTTACTTGAAAATGCTGGAAGATACGATAGGGTAGGTTCATGCTAAAAATAATCCAGATCATTATACCTCCTAGTCTCCTATATATCCAAGGAGACATTTTCATTTGGAATCATTTTGTGCTTGAACATTTATGTGGGGTAAAAGGAGGTTTCCCCCTCGAAGAGGCTTATTATTTGAAATTGCCTCTTTTTCAAGGCGTTGAGTACTTAATCTGAGGTTTTTCTATGCTATATTGATATTTGGTTCTTAATATCCAAAAATTGGTTTCAGAGCCAGTTCCTTCATGAAACAGTTTAACCACTAGAAGGAGATCATGGATTATTTTGAGAATGGAGTACCATTGTTTAATGGTCAAAATGGTTTAAAGTATGAGTTATGGAGTGGAAGGATGAAATTATTTTTAAAGGAACTAGGGTATTATATTTGGCTATCAGTCATTACAGGATATGATAGTTCAAAAAGGGAAAAGACTACAACCAAGGAGGAATTGAAGAAGAATAAAAAAATAGAAACAAAGTTCATCTGGGAAGGATTACCTAATTCGGTAAGAGAAAAGGTTGGTAAATTTTCATTAGCCAAGAACTTTGGGATAAGTTACATGACATATATTATTCATCCATTGCAGATTCATAAAATGTCAAAGAATATGCAGGTACATATCAAGAAGAAATATGTTCACCATGTCAAACAGATTCAAAAGATGAATATTACATAATTTACATAGGTATGTTGTTTTTCTTTAATTGTGAAAAAAACAGACATGTTGAAATAGAATGCCATGAAGGAAATGAGACAGAAAAAAAATTGAAAAGGAAGACAATTATGAGGCATAATTGATTAGTGTTTTAGATGAACTAAGAGAAGAAAACAAGTCACTCAAGAAATAATTGATGAAACAAAAGGAAAGTGTTCACATTTTTTAAGAATCCCAATAGGTCATCGAGAACTTAAGAACTCAGCTAGAATAAGCCAGAAAGATTGAAGAAAATCTTGAATATCGAAAGAAGTGTTTGGATGCCAACATAGCAGCACAGAAGGAAGAAGCACAAATGAGAGAGAATATATTGACAGATCATCTTAAGGAAAGAAATAATGATCTAAACTAGCTTGAGTCATATTTTAGTGAAGAAGAGAAAGTACTTGAAGAAGAAATAATCACATTAAAAATTCAGCTTCAAGAGGTGAAGAGAACAGAAGAAGTCATGAAGTATCAGATATTAAAGAAAGAAGAAGAGGTTGAGAATCTTGAAGAAGAAGTTGTCACATTGAGAAGTAAAATTCTCAAGCTCATCAAGAACGTTGAAGAGACAGAAATATCCACATAAGTTATAGAGAATGAAGAGAAGCACTCAAGGTTGCTAGAAAAGAAGAATGAAGAAAATAGAAAGAGTTATGCAAAAGTACTCAAAGGAAGGAATCATAGTCAACCAGAATCTAAGAAAAATATTGAAGATACATCTTCAAGAATACCATTCATGTTCAATCCAAAAAGAATTTTTATTCATGATCATGATTAGTCAAGGAAGAAATTCAGAAGGACTACACCATAAAGAAGATCATTCCCTCCCAGTTATGTAAATTCATTTTATGGTCATTTCTTTTATTGGACTAATTTTGGACATAAGGTTGCAGATTGAAGGGATTATAAAAGAAATGTTTAAGAAATAAGTGCATATGTGGCCCCATGTAACATTGAATGTTACAAATGTCATAACTATGGACACATAGCTAGTGATTGTAGAAGCATCATCAATACTTCCATGAAAGAGAACACTAATATCAGATATAAGAAAGTATAGATAATAAAACAAGAAGAACATGTAAACAAAGACCAGGTGCCAGAGATCGCAGTATTGGAAATAAAACGTGATGAAGAAAATTCTACAGAGAAAAAGAAAGATGTCAGGTATAGAAAGGTTTGGAAAATAACTGAAACAAAAGAAGCACAGGTAAATAAGGAACAAGTTCAAGAGATTGTAATTTTAGGCATGGTAGTGAAAGATGAATCCACAGAAATAAAGAAAGAAATCATAGCTCAGAGAGATGATGAATCTAGCAATGAAGATGATGATGAATACACATCAAAGTAGTGATTGTTCTGAGTCATCCAACTTAGAGACTCCCAGATAATATGAATATTAGACAGGGGGAGTCTATGTAATAGCTGTGACAGACCAAAGAACCATACTTCGAGTAGCTTGGAGAGTTTGAGAAGACAGATCCAGAGAAATCAGTGAGCAGAAGTACAATTTTATGGATTAATCAAGACTTCATGATAGTATAGTGATAAATGGGTCATCATTATGGACAGTTTCACAAGTAGAGTATTAGACAGTATGAACAAGAACATGGATTCATAGATTGTTTCAAAGAGTGGTTCAGAGATAAAGGAACATTGTCATAATGGATGATAATTAGATAGGAAATGGATCGAACAATTCTAATGGATTCCAAATTGACATATATTTTTTGGACACATGCAGTGCATACAACAATTCACATTCAAAATAGAGTAATACTCAGAAACAACAATGGAAAAAATCCCTATGAACTATGGAAAGGAAGCGTAGACAACAACCTCTACATCAATGTAACTCAAGGTAGTATTTTATTAATTGAAATTTATGTTGATGATATTGTTTTTGGAAGTACTAATGACAGGTTAAGTCAGAAATTTGCAAAGAATATGCAGAATGAATTTGAAATGTCATTACTTGGAGAACTATCCTTCTTTCTGGGTCTTCAGATATGTCAAAGAAACCAATGAATTTTTATTTCTCAAGCTATGTATATTAGAGAAATGCTAAAGAGGTTCGGAATGGAATATTTTAAACCAGTTACCACTCCTATGCAAACCAAATGCAAGTTTAGAAAAGATGATTCAAAGTCTACAGAACAAAGGAAATATAGGTCAATCATTGATAGTTTACTATATGTGACAACATCTAGACTAGATGTAATGTAGGCAGTTGGAAAGGTGGCATGATTTTAAGCATCACCAAAGGAATCACATGTCTTAGCAGTAAAGAGGATTTTCAGATATATCAAAGGAACATAAGAGTTTGGATTATGGTATCCAAAAGGAAAGGATCTATCACTTATTTCATACAAAGATGCAGATTGGGTAGGTTGCATTGATGACTGATGAAGCACTAGTGGAACAACATTCTACTTATATATACATGTTGAGTATGATGAACCTATTCCAATATATTGTGATAATACAAGCGCCATCAATATCTCAAAGAACCCGATGATGCACTCCAAGAATAATCACATGCCAATAGAGTATCACTTTCTATGGGAACAAGTTGTAGATAAGAAAATCAGAGTTGAATATGTGGGCACAAAATAACAAGTGGAAGACATCTTTACAAAACCGCTTCCAAGGGAAGCCTTTGAGTATTTTCGCCAGAGATTCAGAGTAATTTATACTCCAAAATGAATGTTTTTGAATGTTTATATGTCTTATATTTACACGAGGAAGCACCATAAAGAGGACAGTTTAGGTTGGGGGATCAGGTTTAGGAAGATTTTAGTCAGGGGGAGTATCCCCAAGGAAAGTTTAGTTAGGGGGAGCAGCCCCAGATGGAAAGATACCTTTGCCATTGATGACAAAGGGGGAGAGATTTATCGAATGCAGGATAAAAATTCTTGGAGATAGAGCACAAAGGCATGTAGATAGGGGGAGTAGCCCAAAAGGGAGATACCCTTTTCCATTGATGTCAAAGGGGGAGATATATAAACATTGATGAAGAGTATAAACATGATTTTTATCATGACTAAGTGTTTCCATAAATGTTAGTGTTTCCATCAATGCGAAAGGGGGAGATTGTCAGACAGTTGGATTACGTTGATGGAAAATTGGTATAGATTGTTGGTTTTCATTGATGTCGACCATTGGAGAGTGATACTGTATATTTATGTCAACCATTGGAGAGTGATATTGTGTATTTATGCCAACCCTTGGA
Source organism: Picea engelmannii (assembly GCA_009831015.1). Classification (NCBI taxonomy): domain Eukaryota; kingdom Viridiplantae; phylum Streptophyta; class Pinopsida; order Pinales; family Pinaceae; genus Picea; species Picea engelmannii. The sequence goes on along the minus strand of ML786650.1, from coordinate 626,719 downwards.
GAAAGTTTGGTAGCAAATTCTAGTAGCACAAAGGTTTGGTTAATGGACCCATGTTTGTTTGATGTATAATGGTATGAGTTTTAATATATTTGAAGGTAAGACTATTGTATATGGGTAGTACATGTCATTCCATTTCTGGTGGTATGTGGAATGTTACATAACTCCTCACGGTTAGATAGTTATGGCCATGTGAAGTTGGAGAAAGGTTTGGGTAATGGACCCAAGTTTGTTTGATAGATAATGGTATGTGTTTTGATATATTTGCAATAAAAAATATTCAATATGGATAGTACATGTCATGTCATTTCAATTAGTATGTGGAACTTCACATAACTCCTCACGGTTAGAGAGTTATGGGCATGTGAAGTTGGAGAACCCTCATGAGTCATCTAGAAGCCCCAAAAGGTCAAAGTAGTCAAAGTGTTTTAAGATATTTTAGAAGGTAAATAATAAAGTGAAGTGATGAGTGAACTATAAGTCAAATTGAATAAAAAATAAATTATTTAAATAATAAAGTTAATAGAGAAATTACTAAGTTGACAAGTGGTTAGAAGTGGGTTAACCCTAAAATAAGAAAAGTGGTTTAAAATGGTTAGAAGGTAACCCCTTGAGGTAAAGTAAAGTGATGAGTGTACTATAAGTCAAAGTGGATTAAAAAAAAAAATTAAATAATAAATTTAATGGATAAATTACTAACTAGACAAGTGGTTATAAGTTGGTTAACCCTAAAATAAGGAAAGTGGGTTAAGATGGTTAAAAGGTAACCCCTTAAGGAAGCTACATGAAAGTATAAATAAGAGGAAAGGCTCTCTCATTTTAATTACACTTGAGCATATTGAATATCTACAATTGAATGAGGTAACCAAAGGATATCTAAACCGAATTTTAGAGGGAAGATGAAGTAAAAAAGGCCAAAATTCAAGGGAGGATAAATTCTTTTGATGATGCTTTCTAAGGTATGTTATTTACAGGTCATCTCACCATTTTCACAATAACCTTTTTTATAGAATGAGTCATACCTTGAAATTGGGAGGACATTGAGGAAACATATCCAAGTAGATGTGGTACAAGTTTCAACTTGTGGGTCATCTTATTTTTGGAGTTAACTCTGTGGAAAATAGGGTTTGTGGCTAGTCCTTGAGCTAGTCTAAAACAGGTGTTTTGGGGAAAAAAATCATAACTTATTCATAACAGATACAAATTCAGTAAGAAAAAATGTGTTGGTTAGAGTACATTTTGTAGTATTCTAGGTACAATTTTCATATCCATACAAAAAATATTCTGTGCGGGGTACGCTCTAAAAGTTCACTCTCTAGAATAAGATAGAATTCAACAAGGTATGACATTTTTGCTATAACTCCTTTTATGAGAGGTTCAAAGTTGTGAGACTTGGAGGAATCGCATAAAACACATTGAAGAACATTGTGTACTATTTTTAGATCTTTATTCATTACAGGTTCATAGTTATGATTATTTCAAGTTAGGGTTGTTGACAAATCCAAAACTAGTCATGTGAGACTAAAGTAAAGTTTGACGAAAATGATAGTCTCTTGTTGTTAAATTTAAGGAAGATTTGCAGGTACGTGATCATATACACTAGGTCTATTACAAAGTTACAAATCAGATTTGGATGATGAAATTGATGAGGGATTTTGGTTGAGGTACATACTTGGTACATGGTTGAGAAAAGTAGTTGATGAGTTGGCACATACACGAGGTGTATAGTTGATGATGTTAGTGCATATTGATGAGTCATAGTTGATGAGTAGTTGATACATGATTGGTACATTCTTCATACATGGTTGGAGGCACTTGTTAGTAGTATTTTTGACACATGGTTTATGGATGATGTAGCATACTTGTAGTGGTATATTATTAGAAGAACATATTGATGTTGACGATGATTATGAGTTGTTGTGTTATGCTTGGCTGATGCACATCTTCGAGAATTGTCTTGGTTATTGATATTGGTGAGTAGATACGATTTGGTTGATAATATTTATGAGACAAGTTGTTGTGATAGGTTGTTTGGACATGTTGTTGTGCTAGGTTATTTGTACAATTTTGGTGCATGGTTGATGCACTTGCTCATGGTACAGGTTGAGGTACAAGTTGGTGCATGGTTGATGCACTTGTTTAGGGTACAAGTTGTTTGGTGCAGGTTGATTGGTATAGGTTTTACAAGTTATTGGTACAGGTTGACAGTGACAGGTTGATAGTGGTAGTGGTTGATTCAGTGACACTGACATCTTGTCTACACTTGGCATTTATATTTCAGGGTGGTTGGACAGGGCAAGGATAGGTGGTTGTAGACACCTTTCGGTTGTAACCGGAGAACATAGGGGTTTGTAGCCTCCTTCTGGTTGTAGCCAGAAAATTGGGGAGTTAGAGCTTCCCTGAGACTATAGCTTGAGAAACTAGAGGGTTGGAGCCTCCTTCCAGTTGCAGCTGGAAAACAAAGGAAGTTGGTGCTTCCAATGAATGTAATTCTTAAAGAGATATAAGAAAAATCATTCTGTGGTTTTCTCCTGCTTTGGGTTTCCATGTAAAAACATTGGTGTACTATGTTTGTGTATGATTTCTCATTTGTTCATTGTTTATTTACTCTGCAACTATTGGATGATAAATCTACATTGATATAACACTTTCATTTTATGGTTAAAAGCATTATATTGATCTATTATTGATTGACACTCCCCCCACCCGCAAGTAATCTAACAACTATGTAGGATGATAAGTAGTTCCCCTTTGGTGATTTCAAACATGAGATGCATTATTTCCTATTGATCAATGAAAAGAGGGAAATGATTGGTGACATTTAGAATAATATCTATGTTTTCTCTTAAATATCTCTTCAAGAGAAGGTGAAAGTGGTATATTTCTTGTTTAGAGAGGTCAGAGAAAGAGGTGGCTCTAGTCCCGTTCATCCTATCAATTCCCCAAAAAATATTTATTGACTTATAGTTGCTTTCATATTGGTGCAATAACTTTGTATTTTCATCTCCTGATTGAAGTTGAATTTTCATCCTCCATTCCTTTCCCTTGTCTAGAAGAATCTTCCTCCTATTTTCCTCCAAGGATATTATTTCATTCTTTTACAAATTTGATAAAAATACCTATCCCTCACCCTAGTAACAATTTTAATATTCATCTCCAAGTTCTCTATCATTCTATCATCCCTCTTTTGTTTCTCTTTATACCAAGAGATGCCAGCTGACTTTACTCTTTTAATGTTTCAATGAAATTGTAGAGAAGGGAATTCTTGGGAGGAAGTAATAAAATGGTATCCAACACTTTTGAATCATATCCCAAATAGAGTTCCCTTCCATATAATATCAGTTGATTTTGAAGGGGATGGAGGGCTTGTAAAGGAGGGAATTTATTTCCATTATGATGGGCCTATGATCCAAGTCCCCTACTAAGGAAAACAATTTCCTTATATATAAATTTTCTTCCAATATGGATTCAAATACTTGGTATATGTTATAACACTTTTCCATCCGTGCCTATAAAATATGCATGTTCCTTTAGGAGGGGGAAAGTTATCTTGGTTGTACATATAATATCCCTGTTTCCTCCAAGTTAGTGATGAAGAAATCCTCATTGAAGGCAAGGAATCCTCATGATCCCGTGACATTCAAAAAACCCTAATCCAACGACCCAGATTAGATTGCAAGCTTAGTTCATTAACAAAAATTAGAAAACCATGGGATGAAATACCCTATGTGATGCAGAAGCATCGCTCTACCTCAAAATGTGCCATCTGATTAGCATGAGTGGTTGGAATTCAAAGAAGGGAGAGGCACTGCCCTCTCATTTTTCCATCAAAAATATCAAGCGTGATCAAGGGAATTATTCCTGACAGGTTGGAAGAGCCAAATTGTGCCTTCGTACAAGATGGAGATAAGTTTGCCATTAAGTGGTTGATGGTAGGAGGGATCTGTATCTGATTCGGATCATATTTCCATCATTGTAATCTTCCCATTAGACATGCGTTTGAATGGTGATTATACACTAGTAGATTATTTTGGATGGAAGCTCATCGAGCCTCTCTTGTATAAACTCTTGTATTGTTGCCAGTAGAGTAGGCATCAAGTGTAAGAGATAGATGCATAGAAGAATTGAGAGTCGAGACTCAGTGGTATTCCAGACTCATATTTTGTAATGGGCATTCCATCATTAATAGAAAGGAACATTTTTTCTTGTTTATCAATTTCTGTGTAATGGATGTTTTGTTATGAATGTCATTCGTATGCATTTCAGATGTAGATGTATGTTAGAAATCACCTACAGGGGTAGAGGAATAACTTTCTATATGTGAGTGTGTTGGATTAAGTCTGGTTCTCAAGGCTAAGTGCAAGGAGTTTGCGACAGAGATTTGAGACTCTGTGAGCCTATGCAAGGAGTGCGTATTTTAATTCAGTTGAGTTAGAAGAGAATCTACTAGGAGGGCACACCGGGATAATTGACAGACTCAGGAGGAAATTTTAAGGTGGTTGGGTACCTTGAAAAGAAATAATGTGTAGGAGGAAGAACAATGAAAACTTATTGAACAATTTGTAACACGTTTCCAAGAGGGAATAGAGAAAGTATGAGGGCATACTCGAGCAACACATTATGAAGTGTTGGAATCCTTAAGAGAATCCTAGGGTTGTTGAACACTCTGAGGAAGGAAGGCTTTGCAAGAGTGCATCGACAAAGGAAAGGAGATGCCTTAAGACTTCCATGAAGGCTAAGGGAGAAGCCATAGAAAGGCTTAGCCAAGCGCAAGGAGTGCACCAAGGAGACTGTAAGTTCATCTTACACGCTCAGGGGAAAGGGCTTTAATTTTCAAGGAGGGCATGAGAAAGTCCACGGAAGGACATAGAGGAACTTGGAACCTTGGAGTTTTTCAAGCAGAGCAAAGTCCCAGGGGAAATTGCGTAGAACTCTGCAAGGAGTGAAAAAGAATCTCAAGAACAGTCGAAGTCACGAGAAGAAATTTCACTAAGTGTGCAAGAAGGTCGAGGACTTGCCAAAGTTCCGAAGACAGTGAATTTTTCCATCGTCAGGAGGAGACAACTGGCAAAATATTGGGAGATCCAGGAGTTGGAACTCTAGGATGTTTTCCAAGAGAAAACAAATATCTTCATGAAGCTATGAAGAGTGGTTTAAAATCCAGTCTGTTGGATCTAGAGGGGATGCGTGGAAGTGATCCACGCATTTCAGAGGAATAGAAGTCCATGAGATATCGTAGAAGGACATAGAGAGACTCCCAAAGGACGTAGTCCAAAGAGATCGAAGTCGTCGATCAGAAGGAGGAATGAGGATCGGTTATCCTCACACATTTAGTTCACCGATTTGAAGTTCGAGAACGAAAGAATTGGCTGTCGTGGAAATATCTGAAGCTTGAAGCCTGAAAAACTTCATGTTATTGAGACCTTGGACATAGCCTGAGAACTCATGATAGAAAGGGATTGGCACAAAGAGCTAAGTGCCCCCGCCATATTTATTTGAATGGTTAAGAGGACCCGTACTTCAGAGGAAGAAGGACATGTGGTAGAGTTTGTCAGATTCTAGTAGGGAGCCGAAGAGTCAATCCAACTCAGGTGTTGAGAACAATCATAGACCGGGAGGTCACCGCATAGCTAGAGGAGAAGGGGGTGGGGGCGGAACCAAGCATGGTATCGAATTATATATTTCTCTCAGGTGAGAGGAAGGAGACAATGTGCGATACTCTGTGAAGACTCTTTAAAGGTGTGAAACAAATGATAAACAACCAGGAGGGATGCAAGTGAAGCAAGGTGGTTGTTGGAAGTTAGGAGCGTAGTCGAGGAGAAGTCCAAGCCAGGATAGACAAAGGAGATCAGTGAAATCTGAGCCAAGATGGAGATGCTAGCATTCAATATGCAACAAGAAGAAAAGGTGCGCTTGAGGTACAAGTGGCCTTTGAAAAGGAAATCTATGTGGCATGTTCAAATGTTATTGGCCCAAAATCAACAAAAGGTGTTGGAGAGGTGGTTGAGATACATTGAAAAACCCAATGGATAGGGAAATATATATGGGAGGATTCTCATAAGTTTCCAGGTGGGCAATGCGAAGAGACCAGTTGAACTCGTAAACTTCCAGCAAGGCAGAGGAGACATCTCAAATTTCCAGGTTGGAAAGGGAGAAGAGATGAGCTCAATTTAGAATTCATGTCAGCAAGAGGTGTTGAAAGATGGAGAGGAGGAGGAAAGGCCTAATCCATATGAATATTCATGTGGACCTGCAAGCTGCATGAATGAAGAAGATGACAAGTTGGAAACTTTCATCATAGAGGAGAGGGATCATAGGTGTGTTTTGGTAATTGGAGGAGTTGAAATATTCCTGCCAAGCAGCCAAGGAGAGGCTAGCAAAGATGTTGCAGATGCAATAGAAGGATAGCAACCTAAGACTGTGGTGAAGGAGGAGGAACATATACTGAAGTTTGTGCCAACAGAAGAGGAGCACCCAGTTTAGTTACTCACTCAATGGGAGAAGGAGTTAAAGGCACTAGAGTATTTGTTGGAGAGTCTGGAACCAGAAGGTGGATTCCATGAGATATGCATGTGAGAGAAGAGATACCAGGATGTGTTTCAGCTGGAGAAAGATAGAATAGAAACAACCAAAGAACTGACAGGAGTTAGTCTGTAAGAAGAAGTAGCTGAACAAGAGTTCATTGGAAAGACTGTGGAATTGGAGTCTGCAACAAAGTGGCTAGTCGACATCACAAGGGATGAAAGAAGCATGGGTGATTAGGATAACCAACCCATGGAGAGGGATGGAGAGTTTTAGTTGAGCATACTGCACAAGATGAACCAGGTGATGAAGCAGTTGGAAGAAGTTGTAGAGGAAATACAAAGGTTTATGTTGAGGTCAGCAAAAGAAGTTGTCAGTAAGGAGAAGCTGGACAAAAAGGAACCTGCACGAGTAGCAGGGAAGATACAACAATAGAAACAAGATCAAAGAGGAGCATAAGGATAGCTCCAGGAGAAAGTTTGTGATCCAAGAGGATTTCACCAGAGCTGGGAAGCTCCTGAGTAGGAGCTCATGAATTTTTGTAACCGTGGAGTACGATACAGGAGCATCTCTCTACCTTAGCATGTGCCAGTTGATTAGCACGAGTGGTTCCTATTGAAGGAAGGAAAATTCGTCACCCTCTCATTTTTCCTTTGAAAATATCAAGCGTTATCAAGGAAATTAATGCTGACAAGTTGGAAGAGAGAAATTGATCCTTCGCACAAGATGTAGATAAGGTCGCCATTAAGTGGTTGACTGTAGGAGGAATTTGTATCCGATTTAGATCATATTTCCATCATTGTAATCTTCCCATTAGACAAGTGTTTGAATGGTGATTAGAAACCACTAGTTTAGTTTGGAGGGAAGCTTGTCGATCCCCTCTTATATAAACTCTTGTATTTTTTCCAGTACAGTAGGAATCAGGTGTAAGAGATAGATGCATAGGAGAATTGAGAGTCGAGACTCAGTGGTAGTCCAAACTCATCTGTTGTAATGGACATTCCACCATTAATAGAAAGGAACAATTTTTCCTATTTATCAATTTATGTGTAATGGATGTTTTGTTATGAATGTCATTCGTATTCATTTGAGTTGTAGATGTATGTTAGAAATCATCTGTAGGGATAGAGGTATAAATTTCTATCTGTGAGTGTGTTGGATTAAATCTGGTTCTCAAGGCTAAGTGCAAGGAGTGCATGACAGAGAGTTGAGACTCTGTGAGTCGATGCAAGGAGTGAATATCTGAACTGAGTCGAGTCAAAAGAGAAGCTGCTAGGAGGGCACACCAGGATAATTCACAGAATTGGGAGGAAATTTCAAGGTAGTTGGGTATCTTGGAAAGAACGACTGTGTAGTAGGAAGAAAAATGTAGATTTACTAAACACTCAGTAACACTCTACTAGGAGGGCATAGAGAAAGTATGAAGGCATACTCGAGCAACACATTCTATAGTGTTGTAATCCTTAAGAGAATCCAAGGGTTGTTGAACACTCTGAGGAAGGAAGGATTTGCAAGAGTGCATTGACAAAGGAAAGGAGATGCCTTAAGACTTCCAGGAAGTCTAAGGGAGAATCCATCGAAAGGCTTAACTGAGCACAGGGAGTGCTCGAAGGAGAATATAAGTTCAACTTACAAGCTCAAGAGGAAGGGCGTCAAGTTCCTAGGAGGACACGAGAAAGTCCACTGAAGGACGAAGAGGAACTGGGAACCTTAGAGGTTTTCAATCCGAGCAAATTCACAGGGGAAATTGTGCATAACTCTGCAAGGAGTGAATAAGAAGCTCAAGAATAGTCAAAGTCTCGAGAATAAATTGCGCTAAGTGTGCAAGCAGGTCGAGGACTTTCCAAAGTCTTGAAGATAGTGAAATCATCCATCGTCGGGAGGAGATAGGTGGCAGAATATTGGGAGATCTGAGAGTTGGAACTTTGGTAGGTTTTCCAAGAGAAAACAAAGATCTTCACGAAGCCATGAAGAGTGTTTTAAAATCCATACCGTTGGATATGGAGAGGATGCATGGATGCAATCCACTCATTTCAGAGGAATAACACTCTGTGAGATATCGAAGAAGGACATCGAGAGACTCCAGAAGGACACAGTATAAAGATATTGCAACGATCAATTGGAAGGAGGAATGAGGACCATTGATCCTTGTGCATTGAGTTCATCGATTCAGAGTTTGGGAACACAAGAATTGATTGTCGTGGAAAGAGTCGAAGCCCGAAGCCCAAAGCGCTTCATGTGATTGAGCCCTGGGACACAACTCGAGGACACCTGATAGAAAGGTCCTGACACAGAGAGCTAAGTGTCACTGCCAACTTTCTTCGAAGGGTTAAGAGGACCCGCACTTCGGAGGAAGAAGGACCTGTGATAGATTTTTTTGGGTTCCAGCAGGGATCCGAAGATTCAATCCGACTCAGGTTTTGGTAACGATCCTACACTAGGAGGTCACCTCAACCTCGGAGGAGAAGGGGGTGGGGTATATGCCAAGAGTGGTATTAGAGGGGATTTTTCTCTCAGGTGAGAGGAAGGAGACAAAGTGAAATACTCTGTGAAGACTATTGCAAGGTGTGCAGTGGATGATAAACAACCAAGAGGGTTGTAGGTGAAGTAAGATGGCCATTAGAATTCAAGAGCATGGTCGAGGATAAGTCTTCTTACAGAAAAGAAAATAAGAGATAGACAAGGAGCTCAATGAAATTTGAGCCAAGATGGAGATGCTAGCATTCAAGATGCAACAGGAAGCAAAGGAGTGTTGAAGGTACGAGTGGCCTTTGAAAAGGACAACTAATTGGCTTGTTCAAATGTTGTTGACCCAAAAGCAACAACATGTGTTCGAGAGGTGGTTGAGATATGTAAAAAACCCAAATGGGGAGGGAAAGATATATGGGAGGAGTCTCATAGGTTTCCAGGTGGGCAATGCGAAGAGACCAGTTGATATCATAAACTGTCAGGAGGGAAGAGGAGACATCCCAAATTGCCAGGTGGGAAAGTGAGAAGAGATGAGCTCAAATGATATTTCACGTCAACAGTGTTAATGTTTAAGACATTATTATAGATGTTTGCATTTCATTAGATAACAATAGCATAATCCAAGATCACTGAGAAATACACAATCACAAGAGACACAACATTTATCCTGGGAAACCCTCTAAGGGAAGAAAACCAAGCAAAACTTCCTTAATATAGATAGCCAATACAATGGCAAGAGATCTCTTTGCTAAAACAGAAAGTCCTCTCCCAAGATATGCACCACAATCTCTCTCCTTTACCGATAACAGATCAAAACTTGTCTCTCAAACTAAGCAAGTGAGTTATGTCCAAGTGAGGTGCTAGCCTCCTTTATTTATACAAGTCTGGCATGTGTGAAGTGTCTCTTCACTGGTAGGGCCGACTTCTCCAACTGGGTGGGTAAACCCACCTTTATTATATTTCTGGGTCTTCTTATTAACTATTGGGGCCGACTTCTTATTCTGCCTATTATAATTGTCTGTTGACCAATCCACAAAAGGGGATTTGGTCCTATTACAATAACCGACATGATCAATCCACAATGGGGATTAATCCTATGAATAATATATCAATAATAATAAGAATACTCTTTGTAGTTACAATATTTCAACACTCCCCCTTAACAAGAAGGGTATTCTTCAGGAGCATCATGCGAGAGAAAGAGGACAACATCATCAACAACATCAAATGGGAGGACAACATCATCAATATCATCTTGGCTAGAGTATATATAAATCATCGAAATTTTTCTTCACCAACAACATCATCATTCTCAAAGGAATGCCATCATCATCTGCATCAATATGTATTAGTATAAAAAATGATACATCATCATCATCACAGCACAAGGTTGGCTCATCATAATACAAGACTGGCTTTACGTCACAGCTGTCAAGATGGAAGCTCAGTGCTTGTCTCATCTCATCGTCTTGCTTTACGTCACAACACTCAAGATGGAAGCAAGATACTCGTCCTTCTTTACGTCACAACCATCAGGTTGGAAGCAAGATACTAGACTAGCTTTACGTCACAGCTATCCAGCCGGAAGCTTAGTGCTAGTCTCATCATATCATCTTTCTTTACGTATGACAACTCGGTCAAAATCAAGGAACATCTCATCTTGCTTTATGTATGACAACTCGGTCAGAAGCAAGGAACATCTCATCTTGCTTTACGTCTGACACTGAGTCAGAAGCAAGGAACATCTCATCTTTCTCAATGTCTGACAACTGGATCAGAAGAAAGGAACATATCATCTTGCTTTACGTTTGACAACTGGGTCAAAAGCAAGGAACATTTCATCTTGCTTTACGTCTAACAACTGGGTCAGAAGCAAGGAACATCTCATCTTGATTTACATTTGACAACCCGGTCAGAAGCAAGGAACATCTCATCTTGCTTTACGTCTGACAACTAGGTCAGAAGTAAGGAACACATCACATATTACTTTACATCTGACAGATAGGTCAGAAGCAAGGAACATCTTGCTTTATGTCTGACAACTAGGGCATAAGAAAGGAACACATCACATCTTGCTTTACGTCTGACAACTAGGTCAGAAGCAAGGAACATCATCACATCTTGCTTTACGTCTGACAGCTAGGTCAGAAGCAAGGAACATCATCACATCTACTCCCCCATTCGAGGAAGGTCCTTTTGGACTATGCCAAGATTATCTTGGAAGTACTCAAACTTTACACGAGATAGAGGCTTGGTCAAGACATCAGCAACTTGTTCATCCCTGCTAATGTACTAGAGCTACAAGGCTCCTCTATGTACCATGTCATAGATGTAATGATAGCGGATCTCTATGTGCTTCAACCTGTCATGGAATACAGGATTCTCTATCATCTTTATGAAGCTCTGGTTGTCACATAGAATCACGGTTTCTCTCATCTCCAAAACAAATAGGCTGGTCAACAAATTTCGAAGACATATAGCTTCACGCTAGCACAACATGCGGCAATGTATTTTTCTTCCACTGTGATGAGAGAAATACTAGATTGCTTCCTACTCTTCCATGAGATCATAGCTGATCCCAAACTGAAACAACATCTTGAAGTGCTTTTCCTATCAGAAACACTTCCTACCCAATCTACATCAGTATATCCACTCAATGTGAAATTATGATCTCCATCATAGCTGAGACCATAATCTATTGTACCTTTGAGGTACCTCATCACATGTTTTGCAGCCACTAAGTGAACATGTCTAGGTTCAACCAGAAACTGACTCAAGGTGTTCATGGCAAAACAAATGTCAGGTTTGGTGTTCGTCAGGTACATCAATGATCCAATAATCTGTCTATACAGTGTGGCATCAATCAATTCTGACGACGTATCGACCAACAACTTCAACTTCGCTTCCATGGGTGTATTCATGGGCTTGCATTCCATCATATCAAATCTCTTTAAGATCTCGACCGTGTACTTCCCTTGGTTAAGGAAGATCCTCTCGGGACTCTACCATACCTCAAGACCTAAGAAGTAATGCATTAGGCCGAGGTCTTTCATTTCAAATTCCGAGGCAAGTCCCTTTTTACATTCAGTGATGAGCTTTTCTTCTCCAGTTAAGAATAAGTCATCCACATATAGCAGTAAGATTACTAGCTCATTATCCATAATTTTGAAGTAGAGATTTGAGTCTGCTTTACTCTTGGTAAAGCCTAAGCTCGTCAAGAAACTGTCTATATGACCATACCAAGCTATAGGAGCTTGCTTCAATCCGTATAAGTCTTTCTTCAATCTACAGACATGAGACTTCATGTATTCAACCTCAAATCCTTGAGGTTGCTCTATATACACTTCCTCTTCGATGACACCGTTTAGGAAAGCTGTCTTTACATCCATCTGGTGCAGCTTCCACGTTATCTTAGCTGCAAGAGCTATGATGGTCATGATCGAAGTGTATCTGGCCATAGTAGTGAATGTCTCTTCATAGTAAATGCCTTCCTTCTGGGAAAAGACACGAGTGACAAATCTTGCTTTATACTTCTCAATACTTCCATCAACAGCATATTGTATTTTGAAGAGCCATCTGGAGGATACCACATCTTTATTCTTCGGTCTGGGAACTATTTCCCATACTTCATTCTCCATTATGGATTGGTATTCCTCTGTCATGGCATCTGCCCATTCTTTCCTTTGAATGGCTTCTTGAAAATAGGTAGGATCCTCTTCTAGGAGGTCACACATCAAAGCCACATAACTGGAGAATGGATTTTGTCTTTTTACTTGTCTCGTGGTTCCTTGGGTAACACCGTACTTCTCTCCATCTTGAATAAGCTCTCTAGCCCAGGCTAGCTTTCTTTTATGGAGGATCGTCATCTGAGGAGGTTCTTGTACTTCTACTATATCATGGTCTTCTAGAAGTTCCTCATCAGGGGAAGTTACGACTTCCCTCTCTGGTTCTGTAGCTCTGGGAACCTCCCTCATTGTAGTATGAGGGATTACGGGTTCCCCTTCATATACCTCTTCAAGATGGCATATTTTAGATTTCTTGAGCGTTGCATCTTCATCAAAGGTCACATCCCTACTGATCTCAATGTGATTTTGACCTAGTATATAGATTTTGAAGGCCTTGGACACCTCACAGTATCCCACAAATATTGCCTTCTTTCCTGAAGGGTCTAGCTTGTTTCTCTTTTCTTTAGGTATATGAATAAACACTGGACAACCAAATATTTTAAGATGGCTTACCTCTGGCTTCTTTCCGATGAACATATCTTCCAGTGTCTTGAGCCCAAGTGCACTATGGGATAGTCAGTTCTGCACATAAATAGATGCCATTGTTGCTTCTGCCCATAAGCACATAGGAAGATTTTGATCATGGATCATAGTCTTCATAGCTTCCAGTATTGTTCTGTTCTTCCATTCAGCTACACCATTTTGTTGGGGATTATAGGGAGTAGTGAGTTCCCTTTTGATTCCAACATCTTTGTAGAAGTTCACAAACTCTTTTGAGATATATTCTCCTCAATTATCTGACCTGAGTATCTTGATATTTCTTTCAGAAAGGTTCTCTATCAAGGCTTTGAATTCCTTGAACTTACTAAACACTTCATCTTTAGTCTTCAAGAAATATATCCAGGTTTTACGAGAGTAATCATCAATAAATGATACATAATATACATACCGGCTAATGGAGGATGATGGCATTGGGCCACACACATCTGAATGGATGAGTTCTAGGACTCCTTCTGTCTTGTTGTCCCGCTTCGGAAAAGGGTTATTGATATTCTTCCCTTGTGGACATCCATTGCTTATGCCTTTATGGTCACCTTTGAGTTTTAGTAAACCTGTGATCGCTTTGCATATGTATGGTAGCACCTTGTAGTTGATGTGGGCTAATCTTCTATGCCAAAGTTCACATGATTTTTCAATGGCATGGGTCATAGCAGCCTCTGAGTGACCCTTTAATTTGTACAAGCCATTTTCTTCATTGCCAATGACGATTGCTTCATTTAAAGTTTCTCCTTTAGCCCACATAAGAACTTCTCCATCTATAAAGGCAACTTTGAAGCCTTTCTTCTCTAAAGCTGAAATGGAGAGTAGGTTCTTCTTCAAGCCTGGTACATATAGTACGTCCTTCATTTTTAGTGAATTACCTAAATTCAGTTTATGGTTTGATTCTCCCACTCCTTTGATGGGGTACTAATAATCATCACCAAGTGTCACTTTCTGAGAAAACTTATTCTCTGAGATACAATAGAGAATATTTCTTTGTCCCATCATGTGCTTGGATGCACCACTATCAATGAGCCAAGAGTCCTCTCTAGGTGTTATAGATCCCGAGAGGGCTGAAATCAACACATGGTCTTTGATCTCTTCTCTCATCATCTTTGTGGGTGGCTCTTCGTCTTCGGCTACATGGTCATGAAGCCTCTTTTGTTTTCTCTTGTATTCTTCTCGTATGGTTGGAAAAAACTTCGCAATGTGTCCCATCTTGTCACAATGATAGCATTGTATAGATGAGTAGTCTCTTTCCTTTCATTGTCCTTTATTCTGAAATCTCTTTGGATGAGATTTTTTATGATTGAATTTATTTAATTTTTGAGGCTCTTTATGAGTCTCCTTATTGAAGTAGGGTTTCTTCCTTCCTCCTTTGGTGTGGGTGGCTAGGGCTTGATCATCGTCCCTTGCTAGTAACACTTCCCGATTTGTTACTCTTGTTTCTTCTTGGATGCATCCTTCCCATAGGCTGTCGAACTTTAGTTTCTCCTTTCTGGAACATATCGTCTGGATGAAGGCATCCCAAGGTCTTGTGAGAAAATTTAGGGCCGTCATTATAAGTTCGTCTTTGTCTATGGTATCTCCAATAGCTTCTAGTTGTTCTTTGAATTCTGAGATTCTGGAGAAATATTCCTGAATCATTTCTCCTTTCTGCATCCTTGTATTCTTTAGTTGGGTTCTGATATTCATCTTCCGTTTTATGTTATTTCCTTCATAAATTCTGGTCAAGGCATCAAACATTTCTTTCGGGGTCTTCTTAGATGACACATAAGGGATCATATGGTCTTTCATTGAATCTGCAATGATTCTTTTGGCCCTTATTGTGTCCTTTTGATGCTTTGCCTTTTTTGCAACATCTTCGGGTTTCGGTAATTCTTCCTTGATGAATCTTGCTAGATCATTCTCTTCAAGAATGAGGCCAATCCTATACTTCCAGGAACGGAATTTTTCCACTCCTTCTAACTTGTCAACAAGCTTAATGCTTGCAGACATCTTTACCTGGAGCTAGGAAAATGACCGAAAAATGAAAGTGCTCAAAATCAAAATTTGAACTTACCAGGAGATGCGCTTGGATGAGGCGAGCTTCCTGGTGTGTTTGGATCTAATAAAATCCAAAATTTTCCCCTTCAAATATGACCTGCGAATTTCTGGACTAGTGCTTCTAGTACTCCTGGTACTTCTGGTACTCTCTGGTACTTTGTGAAACTAGGGTTTCACTTTCCGGGAGATCCAGCCACTGAAAAGGTGCACTGATGATGCCAAATTGATCCTTAGGGGAGGGCACAACTTTCTGGATAGTTTTAGGGATGAAAAGATTCACTTTTGAAAAACCCTAATTTGCAGGTACTGCAACAGTGACGTTTTTCCTCTTGCAAAATATGCTTCCTTCATCTTCGCTCTAATACCATGTTAATGTTTAAGTCATTATTATAGATGTTTTCATTTCATTAGATAAAAATAGCATAATCCAAGATCACTGAGAAATACACAATCACAAGAGACACAAAATTTATCCTGGGAAACCCTCTAGGGGAAGAAAACCCAACAAAACTTCCTTAATATAGATAGCAAATATAAGGCCAAGAGATCTCTATGCTAAAACAAAAAGTTCTCTCCCAAGATATGCACCACTCTCTCTCTCCTTTGCCTGTAACAGATCAGAACTTGTCTCTCAAACTGATAAAGTGAGTTATGTCCAAGTGAGGCACTAGCCTCCTTTATTTATACAAGTCTGGCACATGTGAAGTGTCTCTTCACTGGCAGGGCCGACTTCTCCAACTGGGTGGGTAAACCCACCTTTATTATATTTCTGGGTCTTCTTATTAACTGTTGGGGATGACTTCTTATTCTGCCTATTATAATTGTCTGTTGACCAATTATCAAAAGGGGATTTGGTCCTATTACAATAACTGACATGATCAATCCACAATGGGGATTGATCCTATGAATAATATATCAATAATAGTAAGAATACTCTTTGCAGTTACAATATTTCAACAAGCAGGAGGTGTTGACAGATGGAGACGAGGAGGAAAGTCCTCATCCATATGAAGATTCATGTGGATCTGCAAGCCGTGTAAATGAACATGATCACAAGTTTGAAACTTTCATCATAGAGGCGAAGGATTAGAGGTGTTCTCCGGTCATTAGAGGAGTTGAGATATTCTTTCCAAGCAACCAAGGAGAGGCTAGCACAGATGTTGCAGATGCAACAGAAATACAACAAGTTGAGACTGTCGTGAAAGAGGAGGAACATATACTGAAGTCTGTCCCAACATAAGAGGAGCACCCAGTTGAGTTACTAACTCAGTGGGAGAAGGATTTAAAGGCACGGGTGGATTGGTTGGACAATCCAGAACCAGAAGGTGGCTTCCATGAGATAACCATGCCATAGAAGACATACCAGTATGAGTTGTAGCTAGAGAAAGATTGAATAGAACCTGTCGAAGAACTGACAGGAGTTAGTCTGTCAGAAGAATGTAGAATTGGATTTTGTAGTAGAGTGGCCATTCAACATCACAAGGGATGAAAGAAGCTTGGGATATTTGGATAATCGACCCATGGAGCAGCATGGTGAGTTGCACCGATAAGAATACACAAGTCGAACCAGCTGATGAAGTAGTTGGAAGACACCATAGAGGAGATACAGAGGTTGATGTTGAGGTAAGTAGAAGAAGCAGTTAGCAAGGAGAAGTTGGACAAAAAGGAACCTGCATGAGCACCATGGAATATACAACAACAGAAGTAGCAAGAGAAAAGAGGAGTAGAAGGACGACTCCAGGAGAAAGTTTTGGATCCAGGAGGATTTCCACAGAGCTGGGAAGCTCATGGGGAGGAGCTCATGAATTTTCGTATCTGTGGAGTATGATGCAGGAGAATCACTCTACCTTAGAATGCACTAGATCATTAGCATGATTGGTGCACATTCAAGGAAGAGAGAGGCGTCGCCCTTTGATTTTTCCTTCGAAAATATCAAGCGTGATCAAGGAAATTAATGCTGACAGGTTGGAAGAGCCAAATTGTGCCTTCACAAAAAATGGAGATAAGGTCTCCATTAAGTGGTTGATGGTAGGAGGGATCTATATGTGATTCTCATTATATTTCCATCATTGTAATCTTCCCATTACACAGGTGTTTGAATGGTGATTAGACACCACTAGCTTAGTTTGGAGGGAAGCTCGTCGAACCCCTCTTGTATAAACTCTTGTATTGTTTCTAGTAGAGTAGGCATCAGGTGTAAGAGATATATGCATAAGAGAATTGAGAGCCAGGACTCAGAGGTAGTCCAGAATCATATGTTTTAATGGACATTCCACCATTAATAGAAAGGAACAGTTTTTCATGTTTATCATTTTTTTTGTAATGGATGTTTTGTTATGAATGTCATTCGTATGCATTTGAGTTTTAGATGTATGTTAGAAATTTTCTGCAAGGATAGAGGTATAACTTTCTATCTGTGAGTGTGTTGGATTAAGTCTGGTTCTCAAGTATAAGTAAAAGGAGTGCGCGACAGAGAGTTGAGACTCTGTGAGTCGACACAAGGAGTGCATATCTGAACTCATTCAATTCAAAAGAAATGCTTCCATGAGGGCACACCAGGATAATTTAGAGACTCAAGAGGAAATTTCAAGGTGGTTGGGTACCTTGGAAATAACGACTATGTAAGAGGAAGCACAACACAAAGTTACTAAACACTTTGTAACACTCTGCTAGGAGGGCATAGAGAAAGTACAAGGGTGTACTCGAGCAACACATTATGAATTGTTGTAATCCTTAAGAGAATCCTAGGGTTGTTGAACATTCTGAGGAAGGAAGGCTTTGCAAGAGTGCATTGACAAAGGAAAGGAGACGCCTTAAGACTTCTAGGAAGGCTAAGGGAGAAGCCATCAAAAGGATTAGCTGAGCGTAAGGAGTGAACCAAGGAGACTATAAGTTAAAATTACAAGCTCAAGAGAAAGGGCATCAAGTTTCCAGGAGGGCACGAGAAAGTCCACTGAAGGACGCAGAGGAACTGGGAACCTTGGAGGTTTTCAAGACGAGAAAATTCACAGGGGAAATTGTGCAGAAATTTGCAAGGAGTGCAGAAGAAGCTCGGGAACAGTCGAAGTTTCGAGAATAAATTATGCTAAGTGTGAAATAAGATCAAGAACTTGTTGAAGTCCCAAATACAGTGAAATCATCCGTCGTCGGGAGGAGACAGGTGGAAGAATATTGGGAGATCTAAGAGTTGGAACTCCAGGAGGTTTTCCAAGAGAAAACAAATATCTTCGTGAAGCCGTGAAGAGTGGTTTAAAGCCCAGACCGTTGGATCTAGAGAGGATGCATGGAAGCCATCCACACATTTCAGAGTAATATAACTCCTGGAAATATCGAAGAAGGACATAAAGAGACTCCCAAAGGATAGAGCCCGAAGAGATCGCAACCATTGATTGGAAGGAGGAACAAGGACCGTTGATCCTCGCACATTGATTTTGTCGATTTGGATTTCGGGAATGCAATAATTGATTTTCAAGGAAAGAGTCAAAGCTCAAAGCCTAAAGTGCTTTGTGTGATTGAGCCTGCAGACACAGCCTGAGGACACATGATAGAAAGGGCCTAGTACGGAGAGCTAAGTTTCACCGCCAGATTTCTTCAAAGGGTTAAGAGGACCCACACTTCGGAGTAAGAAGGACCTGTGGTATATTTTTTTGGGTTCCAGTAGGGAGCCAAATAGTCAATCCGACTTAGGTGTTGAGAACGATCCTAGATCGGGAGGTCTCCACAGCCCCGGAGGAGAAGGGGGTGGGGTATACACTAAGAGTGGTATTAGAGCATAGGTTTCTCTCAGGTGAGAGGAAGGAGACAGAGTGTGATACTCTGTGAAGACTGTTGCAAGGTGTGCAACAAATGATAAACAACCAAGAGGGCTATAGGTGAAGTAAGATGGTTGTTGGAAGTCAAGAGCATGGTCGAGGAGAAGTTTGTCCACAGAAAATCAAAGAGGAGATAGATAAGGATCTTAGTAAAATATGAGCCAAGATGGAGATGCTAGCATTCAATATACAACAAGAATCAAAGGAGCGTTGGAGGTACGAGTGGCCTTTGAAAAGGAAAACTACGTGGCATGTTCAAATGTTGTTGGCCCAAAAGCAACACCATGTTTTGGAGAGGTGGTTGATATACGTTGAAAACCCAAATGAAGAGGGAAATAGATTTGGGAGGAGTCTCATAGGTTTCCATGTGGGCAATGTGAAGAGGCCAGTTGATCTCGTAAAATGCCAGGAGGGCAGAGGAGACATCCAAAATTTCTAGGTGGGAAAGGGAGAAGAGATGAGCTCAGCTGAGAGTTCATGTCATCAAGAGGTGTTGATAAATGGAGAGGAGGAGGAAATGCCTCATCCATATGAATATTCATGTGGAGCTGCAAGCTGCGTGAATGAAGATGATGACAAGTTGGAAACTTTCAGCACAGAGGTGAAGGATCATAGGTATGTTCTAGTCATTGGAGGAGTCGAGATATTCCTGCCAAGAAACTAAGGAGAGGGTAGCACAAATGTTTCATATGAAACATAAGGACATCAAGTTGAGACTGTCATGAAGGAGGAGGAACAGATACTGAAGTTTGTCCCAACAGAAGAGGAGCACCCACTTGAGATACTCACTCAATGGGAGAAGGAGTTAAAGGCACTAGAGGATTGGTTGGAAAATTTGGAACCAGAAGGTGGCTTCCATAAGATAACCATGCCAAAGAATACATACTAGTATGAGTTGTAGCTAGAGAAAGCTGGAATAGAACCAATCGACGAATTGATAGGAGTTGGTCTTTCATAAGAAGTAGTTGAACAATAGTTCAATGGAAAGCATGCAGAATTGGAGTCTATAGCAGAGTGGCCAGTTGGTGTCACAAGGGATGAAAGAAGCATGGGTTATCGGGATAATCAACCCATGGAGAAGCATGGATAGTTGCATCCGAGCAGACTACACAAGTCGAACCAGCTGATGAATCAGTTGGAAGAAGCCGTAGAGGAGATAAAGAGGCTGATGTTGTGGTCAGTAGAAGAACTGGTGTGCAAGAAAGTCGAGGACTTTTCGAAGTCCTGAATATAGTGAAGTCGCCTATTGTTAGGAGGAGATAGGTGGCATAAGATTGGCAGATCCAGGAGTTGTAACTCCAAGAGTTTTTCCAAGAGAAAACAACGATCTTTACAAAGTCGCAAAGAGTGGTTGAAAATACAGATCGTTGGATCTGAAGGGGACACGTGGAAGAGAGACGCGCATTTCGAAGGAATATCACTCTGAGAGATATTAGAGAAGGAAATCGAGAGACTCCCGAAGGATGGAGTCCAAAGAGAGTGTAGTTGTCGATCAGAAGGAGGAACGAGGACCGTTTATCCTCACACATTGAGTTCATCGATTCAGAGTTCAGGAATGTAAGAATTTGTTGTTGTGGAAAGAGCCAAAGCCCGAAGCTTGAAGCGCTTCGTGTGATTGAGCCTTGAGACACAGCCTGAAGACACATGATAGAAAGGGCCTAGAACAGAGAGCTAAGTGTCACTTCTACCTTTCTTCGAAGGTTTAATAGGACCCGCACTTTGGGGGAAGAAGGACCTGTGGTATAGTTTGTTGGGTTCCAGAAGGGAGCCAAAGAGTCAATCCGAATTAGGTGTTGAGAACGATCCTAGACCGAGACGTCAACACAACCCCATAGGAGAAGGGGGTGGGGTCTACTCCACTATGCCACTAAACCATCAAAGGTGAAAAAACCACCCCCACAAAATGAAATAAACCGCCCAAAAATTTGACGAATAAAACCACCATAAACAATTATTGGGGGATTCTCCCTTCAATGGGGACCCACAATCGTTCAATGAATATAACACATACCAGAAAATTATCCTCATTGTTTTATTTGCATAGAGGGGTCACAACATCTCATGATCAACAATCTAGGGAAAAAATTACCATTGATTCTCTACACCAAGACAACTTCTTTTTTCTCACATACTTTGTTCATGAATCTCCAACATTCTCAAAAGTGTCCAAATTCAGTGGAAACACCTTCTTCTCTTCAACCATGTCTCTAAAAAATGATACTAAACACCTATATTATTTTTATTAGAATGATAAAGTGGATTCCTTGGTAGAAAGATTGCACTATGAATGTCACAATCTATCCTTACAGCTTGTTGTACGAACCCAATACCTTAACAAAATATTTCTAACCATATTTCTTCCTTTCTTGCATGAATGGCTACCTTGTATTTATATTTTGGAGTTGAGAGTGCCAATACAGAATATATTTCACTCATCCAACTTATTTATTCTCCAAATATGTTAAACATATACCCTCTTATATGTCTTCTTCATATATTTTTGGATTTGAGTTTGCTACTGATTTCCTAGAGAAGAGTTTTTGGGGATTTGTGGAAAAGTTGATAAAATTGATAATCTTTGGAGAGAAGAATGCATAGGTGATGGGTCCTTATCCTAAAAAATAGTTTTATTTATAGAAATAAAAATACCTTGGGATAAAGTGATGGGGATGACATTGAAATTTATTTTTGTCGAGTTTGTCATCCAAGACTTTATGGATTCTACAATGGTAAATTGCACAAAACAAAAGAGATACATATTCCCTCTATATATATTCCCAAATATTCGGGGAGAATTTGAAACTAATGATAAGGTAGATATTTGTTTTGGAGTCATTCCTACAAATCCAACAATTTTCTTCTTTGTAGTTTGTCCCAAGTAAGTGCCTTATTTTGCAACAATATCCACTTAAATTTTTTTTTTTTTTTTTACACTTAAGCTTCTATAGTTTCATCCGTAACCTTGGTGGAGGAATGAATCTGTTTTCTTTGGCTACTACACTGTAACCTATCCTTGTACATATCATATTAAGGGACCATAAATGATGATATTTGTAGTCTGATAATGAAATAAATGTATTCTATAGAGATATGATATAGTTGTTCTACAATATAGCATGGTCTCCTATGACTCCTAGTTCATGCGAAGACACCCATTGAAATTTCCATGAGACATAATATGTATGCATACATTGACTTAGATAGTAGAAAAATATCCTATTGATGATACAAACCATATTTTCTAGGATTAAATGTTTACATTTTCTACCTATCAAAGGATCATTTCATATAAGAATGTGGGCCCTATTTCAAATTTTCCAAATCATCAACTTCCTAGTTAGAGGGAAAACATTTCAAATAGCTTTCCAAATGATGGAACCATTTTGTACCTTTTTATTAGGCTTCCTTATCCAATCAAACACTGAGTCATATGGGAAGTATATTTACTTTATGACTTGAGCCCATATTCATCTTCCTTGAATGAGCCCCAATGCATTTTTTGTTGCCAAAAATTTGGATAATAGAAATATTATTTTTAATCCCCAACCCCCGATGGATTTTTGGGTGGAAAATTTCCTCTAGGAGGATAAGACCAACCTCTTTTTTAGGCACTCCCTAAAAAAAGAAAATGTAAATAGAGTTGTCTTATTTTCCCTAGAATACCTTTAGGAAACAAAGCTAAATAGGTCTAGTAAAATGACATGGCTTCTAGAACAAACTTGAAAAATAATAGCCTCCTTGCTCTAGAGAGATATTCATTGAACTGAGCATTGACTTATTTTCCAATTTTGCAAGAAACCATAACCAGTCATTCTTTTTATATCCATTACATTTTACCAAGGATCTGAGGTAGTTTTTTCCCAGGTGTATATCCCCAACTCGGAGAGAGAGTATTTCTGAGATGTTTGATTTTTCCATCTCACTGAGACCTGAAGTGATTAGGGAGGATTTTTCCTTGTTTTTCAGCATACCTCTGGATTTACAGAATATATTTAGGATTTCATTTAAGTACTCCACTAATATTTTAGATCCTTCATAGAAAACTAAAATGTCATATACAAATAAGATATGAGATATTGTATAGGAAGGATGTAAAAAAATACCTTTAATCCTTCCCACAACTAAATTGCTTCCTTCAATATTCTGCTAATACCTTCCATGAACTAGGGGAAAAGGATGGGGGAAAGAGGAAAGTCATATCTAAGTCCTACTTTTTCTTTGGAAAAAGGAGTTGTTGATCTGTTTGTGAGTAAATAAAAGGAGGTAGATCTAATAGAACTGGGAGACTAGGTGATGCAAGAGTGACAAAAACCCAGATGAATGAGAAGTAGTATGATATATAGACAAATAACCCTATCAAGGGACTTATATTAATCAACCTTTTAGGTGATATCTTTCTAATTTCCAATTTTAATTGAATGTATGCCTTCTTGTTCTAAAAAAATAGCTTCATGAATCTTTCTCCCTTTAAGATACCCAAATCTCTATAGAGAGACATGGTTTGAGATATTTTCCTTAAATATCCTAGAAATCATCTTTGAAATGATTTTGTAAATACTATTGCAAAGTGAGATGGGCCTTAACTGATCAAATTTTGAAGGGTTGTCTATTATAATGTACCCAAACACTATAAGGTTTGGTTGTGCTACTACAAAGTCTCCCTTCCATAAATGAGTTTGAATTCTACTCACATTGAACTAATAAATAAGCATGAAATAAATGAAATAATAACACATGCAGTAATCAAGATTCATGCTAGACTTTAAAACAATGCTTAAACATGCCATGCACAAAAATAACCAAGAAGTAGGAACATTAAACATACTTATATAGGAGTTAATAATTAATACATGGGGGAAACAAATGTACAAGAAAAATAAACCATTATAGAGATAACTTATATTAAACAAAACCAATGACCAGCCGGTTGCAGGAAAAGGAAGTTGCACCCAACCTTAAACACTATTGTTCCAAGTCTCAATAGTAGTTCACCCCCAATATAGGGATATAACTCCACAAGGATGGGTTCCACAGTGACACTCACTTTCCCAAACCAGTAAGAACCCAAGCTCTCATAGGTTTCTCAACACACAAGAATCCAAAATATGCTAACTCTCTTCTCTCCAGCCTACACCACCAAAAGAGAACGAACCTTTTTCACTGCCACATAGTCCATCATGTTGTCCACTTCTCAATAACTCCAGTCAATCTGGTCAAGAATCTCCATGTTGGTCTTCTAGGGATTCACAACTGTGAACAAGGTTTAGCACATGTCAATGCATCTCAGGTATGAATACATCATTTCATGGTTGGAATACACCAGTAATTACTACAACAATTAAAACAATGGATTCTTTCTTCAACAAATTGTCCCCCATGTCCTAACGAAGAATAAGGAACAATGAACTAAAAATACATTGAAAGAGTGAAATGTAGAAGAACCCCCAAAACAAACCATAAGAGGTGTTTATGTAATTACATGCCATAAAAAACCATGTTGCATTTCCCCCAAGAATCTCGTGTAATTACTTATTTCTCTCTAAAATTCCAAGATGGGTAAATAAAATATAATATAAAGATTTAGCCCCTTTATCCCACTCTCTTGTAGAATCATAGACCCTTATAACTCTTGTCCTTTTTATGTCTTGTATCTAGAGATGTATTTTATTATTTGAAATGCTCAAAGTATTATATTTCCTAGGCACTCTACCCTTATTTAATTGTTCAGGAACTCCAACCTTTCATCAAATAAAAAAAATGCATTATTAATATGGGGAATCAAAACTAAGGTATTAAATTCCCATCCCCTTATTTTTTCTTTGTCCTTAGTGCATATACAAAACATAAATCAAAATTTCAAAATTCTTGAAAAAGGTATGGGTATTCTTCATGCATGGCATCTTTATGATCTCAAGTAGCATCTTCAGGACCATAGCAGTTCCATTGAACTTTTACCAATTCTATCACTCAATTCCAAATCATTTTTACTTTTTTGTCGAATATGTGCACCAGATGGACCTGAAATTCTCCTTCTAGCTCCACCTGAATCAAGTTCCAATCAATAACATGGCTAGGGTCATGTACACACTTTTTTCAAGAAATATCATGAAAGACATTATGCACGTGCATGGATGTAGGAAATGCAATAATGTATGCAATTGTCCCTATTTTGTCGAATATCTCAAATGGAGCACATAATTTAGCTAATATCTTTGTACAAATTCCCAACTTCAATGAGCTCTTATTGGACTTCACTTTCACAAACACATGCTCTCCCACTTTGAATTCTCTAGTTGTCTTGTTCTTATCTGCATAACTCTTATGTATATATTGGGTTGCCTTCAAATTCTTGTTAATTTTAACTATCTAGTATTCCACATCATTGAGAAATGTTGGCACCTGTACTACTCTGTATTTTGCGTTATCCCAACTTAATGTAGTATTTCATTTCCTACCATAAAAATATTCAAATTTACTCATCTTCAGTGAAGCTTGATACCCAATATTATAGGAAAAATCAACAAAATGAAAGTAAACTTCCCACTTAGATGGTTCATCCATCACATACATTCACAACAAGTCTTCAGTCACTTTTTTAACTCTCTTTGTCTTCCCATATAACTATGGGTGGTATGTTGTACTAAAGTTTATATTTACACCAAATCCCTTAAATAATCCCCTCCATAAATTTGAAGTAAACTTAGTATCTCTGTTTGAGACAATTTCCTTAGGTATTCCATGCAACCTACCAATTTCCCGCATGTAAATTTCTGCAATATTAGTTTCTATATGAGTCATCTTTATAGGCACAAAATGAGAATTCCTTGGTCAATTTATCAACCACTACCATTATTGAATAATGTTGTATTTCTGTTCGAGGAAACTTAGTGATAAAATCAATGGTTAACACTTCTCATTTCTTCTTTGGAATTGGTAATAGTTGTAGAAAACCCATTGGGTTTCTATGCTCATATCTCACTCTATGACATTCCATACATCTGAAAATGTATTTAGAAACATCCTTCTTTATCCTAGGCCAAAATAATTGACTTCTTACTGTTGCAATTGTTTTCTGGTATCCTAGTTGTCCAACATATGGAACATTATTCATTTATTTCAGTACCAAATTCCTAAATTCTCCAAAAATAGGAACATAAATTATATTCTTATGCATAAGTAATCCATATTCATTAATCCCATACTCTTTAATATTTTGTTGAACATTTTCATGTTGTATACTTTCCATTACATGTAGGTAATGTTTATCCGTAACAACAACATCCAAAATTATGTTCTTCAATTCTGACTGGTGTGTACTAATGTTTGTAGCATGAATGAGATGTATCCTCCTTCTCATGAGTTCATGAACAACTTTATTTTATTTTCCTTTGATATGATTGATTTCAAAGTCATACTCACCTAAAAATTCCATCCAACTTGTTTGTTTGGAATTTAAATTTAGTTTTTCAAAAATATATTTCATATCACTACGGTCTCTTCATAATTCAATTCTCTTTTCCATGGGATAATGTCTCTACATATTCAATGCATGAACTATGAAAACAAGATCCAAATCATGTGTGGCATAATTCCCTTGATGTTCTTTAAGCTTTATGCACTCATAACTAATGACATGTCCTTTTTTACTAAGGAATTCAACAAGTCCTTCCTTGCATGCACCTGTACATGCCAAAAATTCTCATTTGGGTTAGAAATATTTAAATAGGTGCACTAGTAAGTAATTTTTTCAACAAATTGAAATTTTCTTCACACTCTATTGTCCATTCAAACTTTGTTCCCTTATTTTTTAAAGTGATGGGATGATCAATTTCAGACAATCATTTTCTAAATATCCTATAGTAACTTACTAATCCCATAAAGGATATGAATTCTGAAACATTTCCCGGTGTTGTCCATCCTCTAATGGATTTAATCGTTTCGGGATCTACTACTATACTTTCTTCTGAAATAATTTGTCCCAAATAATGGATCCATTCTTGGTAAAATTAACACTTGATTAAGTGCGAATATTATTAATGCTCCCTTAGTACATTCAAAACCAACCTCAAGTGATGTTCATGCTCTTCCTCTGACTTAGAATAAAAGAGTATGTCATCCAAGAACACAATGAAAAACTTATAAAGATGATTTATGGATATTCTATTAATTAAGAACATAAAGACAATTGGTGCACTCCTTAGTCCAAATGGCACCACTTCAAATCGATAATTTCCATACTTGGTTCTAAATATTTTCTTACTAATGTGTTCTTCCTTGATTCTCACCTAATGGTATCTTGATCTCAATTCTATCTTTGAAAATATATTTTCACCTCTTAGTTGATCAAAGATGTCATCAATTCTGGGTAGAGGGCATTTGTCCTTCAAAGTGTATTTACTAAGTTGTCTAAAGTCAATACATAGTCTCAATGTTCCATACTTCTTTTTGATAAAGAGTATTGGTGCTCCCCAAGGTGAAATACTTGAGTGTATGTACCCTTTCTTCAAAAATTCTTCTAGCTTCATTTTTAATTCTTTTAATTGTAGTGTACTCATTTGTTAAGGATTTTTTCATACTAGGGAAGCTTCTGGTACTAAATCAACAGAGAAATCTATTACCCTTTTTGTTGGAAATCTGGGTATTTCTTGGAATACATATTCAAACTCTTGCAATACTAAAAAATGTTCAAGGCTTGGCCCTTCTATATTTTCTATCTCCTCCACATGAGATACATAGAATTTACAAGATTTTATAAAACATATCTTTAGCTATAAGGCTAAAATTTCTTTTATAGAAATGGATGTTGGAATTCCTTTAATAGTATTTTGTTTTCCTTCTTCATCAAGACATGTAATGTCTTGTTATGAAAATCTAGGATAACATGATCTTGGTCCAACCAATCCATTCCAATTGAGATATCATAAGATCCTAATGGGATTATATTCATATCAAAATTAGTACTCATTCCAATCATATTTATTCGATAACATTTAACAATCTCATTAATCGTTCTTTTGGTTCTAGTGACTAGTTGAACCAAACTTGATTTTTAAAGCTTACTTTTCTCCAAATGTAATATGCCAACTATTTTAGTATCAATGTAATAATTACTTACTCTTGAATGAATTAAAATAGGAACAATATAATTAATGACATTACCTTCCACTTCGATCATATTGAATTGGATTTCTGCTTCTTGATCTTGTAATCCTTCACATATTCTTGGAATACTTATGCCCATGTGTGCTATTGTTTCATCCTCTTGTATGTTGTTCATGGTATTCATTTTTTCTTCTCTGTGAGAACAATCCTTGTACATGTGATATTCTTTTCATCCCCCACATTTTGTTGGTGATATTCCCTTTTTTCCCAAGGAGTCTTATCTCTTGGACTCATCCTTAGCGGACTGATCTTGCTGATTTTTATCAGGACTGTTTATGTTGAAAGTATGTTTGAATCCCTTCCTTATCTAATCATATTTTTATTTCTTGTTATCCTTCCAATATTTATGTAAGGATTCTCTAACCTTTCCTTATTCATAGATGTACTTATCCTTCCTGATGGTCTTCGTCAAAGTTTTGGGATGATCATATTGAATATTCTCCTTATAACATGATGGAAGTCCACTCAAGAAACTTTTATCTTCACCTTATCATCCTTTATAAACCATACATACTTCAACGACCCCAAGAAATTATTTTCATATTCTATCATGGTCATGCTTCCCAACCTGAGTCGAAAGAACTCTTGCATTTTATTGTCATAGAATTGCTCTAAAAGATACTCCTTCTGAAAATATCTCTTGAACTGCTTCCAAATGATCTTTCTCTCACTTATGTTTTCAACTTGATTCAATTGATCCCACCACATAGAATCTTTTCCAGTCGTATGTGGAAATTCTAGATTCTAGGTTATATGAGTATTTATGTAATTGAAAATACTTATCGATTCTCAACAACCATGCTCCATCAACACATTCCCTTTCTCTTTCACCAACAAAGGATGGTGTCTTAAGTTTGCTTGACTCTCCCTGCAAATCATCCTGAATTCATGCAGTATTATTTAGTGACTAACATGAGATACTTCTTGACATCTTCTGGACTCTTTAGATGCATAAAATTTTCTTATTGAATAAGGAGGTGAGTGATGTCTATGGATTCCGTTAGAACTTCTTGAATGACCATCTCTTCCACAGTTATCTCTTCTTTCACTATCCATACCTTCTTCCTCCCAAAGAATGAAGTTGGATGAAAGAATTTACAATTACATCCAATAAAGGGTTAGTCAGTTTCATTACAAATTAGTTAGTGGAGCATATTTGGAGTTGCTTTTTTATTGTAACATGGATTTTTTAAGGTATTGTCATATTATAAATATTAAAATTTTATACTTATTTTATATAGATAGTTAATTTTTCATTTATTATTATTTAATGTTGTTATATAAATTAATGTTTATAAAAGAAAATGTTTGTATTTGGAGAAATTTTATACTTAGTTATTTTTACATTTATTATTATGTTATTTTTTATATAAATTAATGAGAATTAATTTGTGTTAAAAAAATAAACATTTATAAAATTCATTAAATTGATTTAACGATATTAATAACATAATTTATTTATTTATTATTTTAATGATAAATAATACTTATAAAATAGTTAGTCCCCATGGTGTAGAGCATTCTATGAGGGAGTGAGTTGTTAATGCACTCCTTAAGTGAAGTCACATGTTCTAAACTTCAAATCTACCCATGTTAAAGGTTTGGTGTTGTCCAGAACCAGTGTGATCCCTATGCCAATGAGTCTTGGCATCTCATGGCATCTCAACGAGGCCAATCCATCAAGAGAAATTTAGCTAAAAAAAAATATTTATAAAATAATTATTAGATATTTATTATTTTCATTTTTAATTAATTATTTAACATTTCATATATACTAATAATTTCATTTCAAACTTTACAATTATTATTGAATGTTGATTATATAAATTAAATAAATATTGTAATAATCAATTGAATTCTAAAATGATTATATAGTTCCAAGAAAATATTTAATGTTTTATCATTAAAAATTACTTAACACATATACAATAAACTAAATTTTAAATTAATATTAATAAACACAATTAATTACCAAACACATATTCATCTCTTCAAATTATTACACCATGAAAATTATACTATCATAGCCTTGCTCATTAATTGTTGAAACTCAACATTGTCCCATATCCTTTATAAACATCCTAACACAATCCAATATCATGACATAATAAAACCCAAAACATTCAAAATCATCTAAAACAAAGATGAATACCTTTCTAATATCTATCACTTGAATACATACTCGATGCACACATCCAATATCTAGTGCATCGCTTTAAGAAAAAGTCAAATGAAATGATAGGGTTAGAATCCCATACAACAATTAAATGATAGGTAGAAATGGATAAAAGAGAGAGAGTTTATTGACACAGTAAGCAATTGTTTGTATTCAATTTAACCAATTTGTGGCATAACAATAACTCATAAAGGGGGAACTAGATTTAATTCTATTGGGTGAATAAAAACTATTGGATAATATTCATGTAATGTTTTTAAAAAATTATTTTAAAAAAAAATTAAATGGGCGGACATTAATGTATTATAGTTTTTGCTGAAGTCCATTGGATTTTTAAAGTTAATTGTACATTTTCCCATACCTCAATTACTATTTGTATGATTTTCCTGATTTTAATTGAGTCTTTTCTTTCTTTTATTTATGTGATAGAAATTTGAATAAATACTAAAATTTATCTTTGTTAAATTATATTCAAAAGTAGTTTGTTGTAAGAAATAACTTATAATTGATTAGTGAATTTTGTTCATGAAAGTAGTTTGTTGTAAGAAATAACTTATAATTGATTAGTGAATTTTGCTCATGAAATTAATTATCTTAGATATTGTAATTTTTTTTTAATGTTATTACTCTAATTTTTTTATGTTATTATTCTATTTTTTATTATTCTATTAATATTTTATAATTACATTTGATAATTTAAAAATTTTAAATCAACAATGATGTTTATTTATTATTTTTCTAAGCTGTATAACAATTTTTATTTTTTTTCTTATTACTAGATCAATATTTTATAATTATATGTTATAATTTAATTTTTCTAAATCAACATTTAAAATGATGGTTTTTTTTTTTAACTTCTATAACAAAGTTTATATTAATATTATTCCAAAAAAATTTAATGAAAGAATTTACAATTACATCCAATAAAAAGTATACTTATAAATAATTCTTTTCATATTCTATATTTGTTTATTTTTATTTTTTTAGGTATACTCTCGTGTCCACTAAGCAACACAAAAGAACTTCCTTTACATTTCGACTATTTCCAATTGCTTTACACCCAGATAGAATTTCATATTTGTTTATTATTTAATAATGTTATATAAATTAATTTGTATAAAAAGAGAATGTTGTGATTTTGAGAATTAATTTGAGTGTTAAAAAATAAAAATGTAAAAATGTTTATAAAGTTTATTAAATAGATTTAATAGACATTAATAAAAAAAAATTATTTTTTCCCTCTAATTATAGGATCATTATGATTAGCTTGATTTTAGCCAAGCTTTATGGAATTATTTGGAAACCAAGATTAATCTTTGGCTAGAAAGTAACGGTAAAAGACCTAAAGGCCAAGCTGGGTTTAGGAGATATCATTCAAATGTGGACCATCTTGTTACCTTTAAGATCATTGCAGAGGAAAAACCTTTCGAATATGTTAGAAGAGATAAAAGTACCTATGGAGTTGAGGGCTGCTAAGGATGTATGAGAATGTTATTTCTAAGTTTAATAACACTGAGCACTGGTTGTCCCTTGTCCCCTACCCTTTATGGGATATACATTTACAAGTTAGAATAATGTTTGGAAAAAGCAGGTAGTGTTGGCCCTACTCTCAGTGTTGTAGTCATCAATCTTCTTCTTTATGCCGATGATATCATTCTTATGGAAAGGAGTCCCCATGACCTTGAAAACCAACTAAGAATCCTCAAGGATTTTTGCTCCAATATGGGTATGATTGTTAATACTAATAAGACTAAGGTCATGATTATTAAATCCAATAAGATCCCTTATGATACCTTTGTATATGACAACAACAACTTAGAGGAAGTCACTTCATACAAATATCTTGGAATTGATACTCACCACAAGCTCAATTGGAATTATAGCATTGAGAAAAGGATTATTGGGGGATGGAAAGATTATTATGGGCTTGAAAACAATTGTAAATCCACTGATCTTTGGAGTTGGGATAAGAATAAACTCCTCTTTGAGACTCTTGTTACACCTGTTATTCTTTATGGATGTGAAGTCTGGGGCTGTAGTATCTCTCGTGAATCTTGGAGAAAGATAAAGCAAATACAAAATAATTTTATAACCTATAATCTCAAAATTAAAGGAAATATTCCCTATCCCATCCTTCTCTTAGAAACAAGCCTCTCCCCCATTGAGAGCATGACTATGACTACATACTTAATGTATAGGAACAAGTTAAACAACATGAAGATAGGAGGCTACCTAAAATTGCTTCAAAATCAAGTCATAACCACCATTGACTCAAGCCAGGATGGCATAAAGATGCCCGCTCTTGACTAAACTATTGGGGAATCATGGAAGAAACCATTTTTCAGAATAAAGATACTATTAAAAAAAAGTCAAATCAAAAGTTAAGGGAAAAATGTGGTGTGATAAAGAGTTAGAGGAGAAAATAAAATTAAGGTATTATAAAGATGTAATCAACCCTAATCTAGAATATCAAAATTATCTATGTGTTTTGCCAAGTGTAAAAAAATAAATAAAACACCATAGCGAAACTAGCATTGCTCAATTCCTAAAAATCCATGGGATGAAAGAGTGTAAAAATCCATGGGATGAAAGAGTGTGTCACCTTTGTGACACTAAGAAGGTTGAAGATGAAAAGCACTTTCTCTTAGATTGGACAGCCTATACCCATATTAGATCTCATTTTCAAAATATTTATCACACTACCAACCTTCCTAACATTTTAACTCAACAAAAGTATGGTGATCTTGGAAAGATTCTCTTAATGTTTTTCGAGCACAGAAACACAATTATAAAGAATCACAAGTAATCATGTACCCTCTTAAGATCCAGTCTACTCGACTTTAATCATCATCATCATCATCATCAAAATAGTTCTTAAATATTTATTATTTTCATATATATTAATAATTTAAATTCAATCTTAGTTATTATTGAATGTGGAGCTTAATGGTTAAGAACATGTATTTCTTTTTAAGAGGTCACAAATAGAAAAAATTGCTAGGAAAAGGCCGTAACCTTAAAATTAGAGTATTATTATTATTATATATAAATGAAATAAATATTATAATAATCAACACAATTATCAGAATTGTGAATTTAAAATGATTATATATGTGGGAGAAAATATTTGGTGTTTTATCATTAAAAATTACTTAACCCACATCAAACTAAATTTTATCCCTAAAAACAAAATAGCACTCCTTCAACTATAGTTTTTTCCGCAGTTTTTTCCATCTCCGGATAATCTTTTGAAGATACAATAATTATATAATAAAATTTTGATGTCCAATAGAATTCGACGACGATGGTCATGAGATTACATCCGAGGTTTACATTTATACGTATTTTCCTATTACATTCCATTTCATACGTATTTTCAATTTAGAAAAGGATTGATACTCTCCCAGCCAATTCTGAGACCCAATTCATTATCAATCAATGAAATTACATCTGAGGTTTACATTTCACAAGTATTTTCTATTGAGAAAAATATTCAAACTCTGCCAGCAAATTCTGAGACCCACTTTTGTCCACATCTTTATTTCCATTTGAAGTAGTTTTCAATCAAATTAATGCGAAAAAATCGGCACATGCCAAACAAAAACAACTTCGCGTTAAGAAAATATGAGACCGGTGAAGAGGGACCGTCATTTGTAACAAGTTTTGGACGGAGAAGAAAATTTTCACAGCACACAAAATATCCGCCCGGTCGATTTGTCTTTTAACTGCCGACCAGGGTTGGAATTTTAAATCAATGTGACCTGTTAAATTCGAGATTATAACTCCATTGTTAAACCTTTTCACATATTTCAAAGCTATTTGGTGACGCATTGACCAGTACGCTGAACTAGCGATTTATCCGTCAAATTTTATGAAGGTTTTTCTGTGGAGCTCGATGTCAGCCTCACACTTTCAATCGATTTTCCTAATGCGGTATATCTTTTCTTAATCACATTTCAAAATGCAGTCTCTACATGACGTTAGAATGCTGAGATAGAATGACGTTAGAATGCAGTCTCTACATGACGTTCGAATGACGTTAGAAGGCAGTAAAAGGTTGGTGGTTAATCTC
>ML786650.1:529083-543437 GCA_009831015.1 Picea engelmannii | reverse complement strand
TTTTAATAAGATTGATAACAATTAATTAAATAATTTATTTAAATTATATATAAATCTATAATTGTCTAAATCTTTTATTTTAATTACAATATATTACTAGAACATGTTGTCTACAAGAATTTGAAATTAGTCATTGGTTTTTCTTTTATTTTAATTACAATATATTATTAGAACATATTGGCTACAAGAATTTGAAATTAGTCATTTGAAATTAGTCATTGGTTTTACTTAATTAGTTAAAATGAAATAGAGAAAAGAATAATTAAAAATATTAAAATATTAAATTAATAATAAAGTATTAAACTGAATTAAATTATATAGTACTAAAAGTATTAAATTCAATTATTCCAAAAAGTTATTTAGGTTTGTTAAATTAAGTAATATTGATTTAAATTTTGAAATTAGTGGTTGACAATAGTAATTATTTAAAATAAGATAAGAAAGTTGTTAGAAAAAAAGGATAACCATAATTAACAATAATTAAAAATATTAAATTAAGTATTAAGTATTAAATAGAATTCAATTTATATAATAATTAAATTAACTTAAATTAGAATATTAGGAAGGTGAAATTAATTATATATAAAAATGTATAGAGTATTAAATTAGACGATTAATAAAATGTTACATTATGTTTAATTTTTTTGAAATATTATAATTTAAAAATATAATTAAAATTTATTAAATTATAAAAATATAAAAATAACTCAATTATATCATTATTATTTTATTTTGAGTGATGGATGAGTGATAAGGAAATATACATTTAAATTAGTGACTAGTATTATTATAAAGCTAAAGTTTAGATAGACAATTTATTTGAATTTTTCATTAAATTACAAACTTTTAATAAATAAAGTAGTTTATTTTGTGAATTTTATTTTAAAAATAAATTGGTTGAGATTTAATTATTAAGTTTGATTTTTTTTTTATTGTGTTGGTGTTTTGATCTGGTATTATTTATGCAAATAATCTTTTAATTAATCTATATTGACTTTGATTAAAAATAACTTGTTTTGTAATAATTTGTAAAAAATATTTTAGTTTTGATTTTTGCTATATAGGTGCTTACAAGAGCGTTATTTATACAAAGAATACTTCCATTAAAAAAATAAATTATTATGTAATATTTTTAAATTGTTTTGTAATATTTTTATATGGTATAAAATGTTTGTATATTTTATGTTATTAAAATTAATTTATAATATTTAAATAAAAATTGTTTTATATTATTATAAGTTTTTTTTAATTATTAATTATCAGAATTTTAATATCAAAATTAAATCCAAAATGAGATAAATGTGAAAAAAAATGTATAATATTTTTTTAAGAAAAAAAACATAATAATTTAATGTTTGCAATGTAAAAAAAATTATAATAATTTAATTTTTGCAAAGTAAAAAAAATTACATATTTATAAGTCATTGGATTTCAATATGTTGATTTTCCCGGCCTAACTCCAATTTCCCCATTTGTTATGTCACTCGTACTTAGGACGACTCGGATGGAATCCACATAACGTTAAGCTAGTCTCGAAGGAATCCACAAAATAATGACTTGGTGTGAACACTTCAAAATATAGACTTCCATTTTCAAAAACTATACCCCAACTTGCTCTTAGACATTTCCTGTCCTTTCAATAAATTGGGCAACTTGCTTGTCCATTCGAAACTAAATTAAAACAACATTAAAACATAGTTGGGATATGACCTAGCTAATTTTGATGTTCCTAACCAACTAATAGGAATAGAAGTGCTAACCAAATTGGTTTACTGGCCCTTTGGTTGCAGGAATCTCTGGAGTCTCGTGGCACGAGAACGAATGTTCCCAGAACAAACTTCGGATCTCATGCATGGGCACGAAGAGTGTTGGTGTCCTTCCTACAAAACAATTGGTGCCCTTCCTACAAAACAATTGCAACTATCTTGTCTGATAGAGAAACACATCCTGCTCCTCTACTTATTTTATTTACTCATTTCATAAATACCAAGCCTTCAGTCACCTACGAGGAAGGAGAAACTTAAGACTGAAGAGAAACGATTGCCCCATATTGGATTAACTCTATTATGTGTCTTGCCCGATGTTCTAATTCATATGTTTAGAATTTCCAGTTCCTATTCCCACCCGACAACTCCAATATGTACGATACAATAGATACACCTACCTATTTATTCATTCTTATCATGAAGCATAGCTTTTCCATCCCATACCTTAGGGGCCTTGACCTGTCAATCAAAGAGAAAAGAAATAGAAAGAAGAGGTTGATTGATGCCCATGCTCATTAGCGAGATTTTGTCTGTACAAACCATTAGCCGTTGTAGGTGTAGTGGTTTCTATAGGTAGGTATAGAAGTTGCGGGCAATAGAGCGTTTTTAGTTTCTAGTGGTTTAACACTCATCTAATCCGGAGTAGTGTACTAGTGATTCCTTCTTTGGTTGATGTATTCTTCCAGAGACTGGCTCTATGCTAAGCCTAACAGCCTGCTAGAGGCGGACAGAGCCTATACCTATAGATAGATGGACATAGGAGATCTAGAGCTAGAGGATAATGGCGGACGAGCTACCAACTACGGAGATCTACTTGTTTTTTTTACGAGGAGGGGAAGCAACAGGAGAATCTATATAATGCAATACTATACTACTAGTTAGTTCGTCTCTTTGTTCACCATTGACGTCCACTTCTCCTCTCACCCTTTATTTACTTCACACTTATTCTCCTCTTTGTTCACGGAAAATAGAAATAATGGATTCTTTCTTGATCAAAGGATTGAGGGAAGAATATAGTAAGAGTACATCCCGCCTTCCATAATGAATTCGGATCAGCAACCAGTAGGTTATCAACTTATCAGTCATAAGGAAGAAGAAGGAGGGATATTATCGGTAGGTAGATCCAAGCTAGCAACAGAGGAGTTGTGCTTCAAGACTCTGTTTGACGGGGTTCTCTTTATTCTAGACAGATCAAGGCGCAGAGCTGACTGAGAAGGACCATTTCTAACTGAATCTAGATGAGGGAGAAGCTCCATTTCCAATTCACATTAGATCCTGCAAGCATGGGCGAATTTCATGCATGCCCAATCAGGATGGAAGTCAGATTTGATTCTTCCTGTTCATGTCCAATTTGGACTGTTCACCACCCCCAAGAGTCCTTATCGGGAGTGATAGGGAAGCCAATATTACGCTAACAAGGCATGCAGGAGGATGCTTCTGCATTAAGGAAGAATATTATAGATAGTTGGGGCAATTCAGGCAAGGGAGGGTCAATCGCTTCGAATAAACCATCGGGTCGTGGGTGGGAACCATACCCCTACTTATTTTTGTGGGTCGATGGAAAGGAACGAAGTCGGATCCAGGAATTTCGTTCGCGACGTCCTCTTACTACTTCTCTTTCACTTACTCGATCCTCTCTTTCGCTGATGCATACATAATTACACATATAAATAATAGGCAGTGGCTACTATTATCTGACTTCGTACCTCTCCCTGCGGCTCGTCTTGTCTCATCTCCCTATGGTTGAGCAGCCTTTGGACTCCTTTTTTCGGAGTTTTTTCCCCAGCTTAGGTTCTTCGGGTCTTCTCGCATGATGTGGTTACGTAGCCAGTTCCACCCACTACAACCATCAAGTTGGAACTGCTCCTCGTTCAATTGTGGGAAGGCGCTATGATGGCCCTCTTTCGTGGAGGGTTGGAGAGTTGAAACCTTGTGCGTGGTCATAGGTTTTTTTCCCCCTTTAGTCGGTGGCTTCCGCTACAATTAAAGGTAAGTCGTAAGATCAGGTAGGTGCCAATCAATCATAAAGGTAGAGAGGTGCGCAAGGAAGAGTGGCGTACCTCAAAATTCTTCGTCTTCCTGGCTTCAGCATTGAAAATTGAAGTAGGGTAAGTTCTCTAGGTGGGTAAGTTGCATTGGTATCAGTAAAAATTAAAATTAAATAGGGCTCTTCCTAGCTGTCTGTCTTAATTCATCAATGATATTTGGGTTCCCGGCCCGACAAGAAAGAGAAGATAGTTCCTATCTCCCTCCCAATTCTTGCCTCAAGCAAGTGTTATTGTAAATTCTACGAGTCGGTAGATATGAAAGTAAGGTTAACACAATAGGTGGTTGTTCTAGGTAAAGCTACCCATTAATGAATGAATTGTGTAGGCTTCTAAAGGTACAATAGCTTGTTGAAGTGCCTACCAACTAAGCATGATTTAAGAAAGTGTTTTTTAAGGGCAGGCAACACTAAATTAATTAGGTTGAAGGCAGTAGCAAGTAAATTCTGGTATGTGTTATGCACGTAAGTAATAAAATAGGCAGAGTAAGAGAGCAACAAGCATCTACCATTCCTCAAGAAAGTGTGATTGAAGTTTGTGTTCCGTATGCCTACCTGTTTCGTTGTCCAACAACTCTATGTGAATTCGTCCTTCCATCTATTCCATCCAATCCAATCTGCTCGCTATAAGTTGGGGGGATTCTTCCTAAGTGGGTATCCAATCTGCTCGTTATAAGTTGGGGGGATTTTTCCTAAGTGGGTTAAGTGAGATGTAACAACCCTAGTAGAATATATGTTTAGGGATTATTAAGTAAAAATTTATTAGGTAATTAATTTTTCTAACATATTATTAATTTAACAAAGATTAGTATAATGATACTAATTAAATATTTATTAATGGTTATAATTTGATTAATTAATTACCTGTTACATTCATTGACATGGGTATTAAATTAAGAGGGTTAATAAATTATATTGTTTAAATTAAGGGTTTATGGAAGAGGGGATAAGGAGCATTAATAAACGGATAAGGAACATTAATAA
Source organism: Picea engelmannii (assembly GCA_009831015.1). Lineage (NCBI taxonomy): Eukaryota > Viridiplantae > Streptophyta > Pinopsida > Pinales > Pinaceae > Picea > Picea engelmannii. Next base: position 538,643 of record ML786650.1, on the reverse strand, counting down.
GTGGATAAGGGGCATTAACTAGTTGGATAAGGTAATAAATGTGTAGGTAAAGAAATAAATGAGGAGAAAGGGCAGTGAAAGGGGGATATGAGCGGAAGAGGGTGAAAAGGGGATATGAGCGGAAGAGGGTTTACGGAAGAGGGGATTATCATTCGACTTGGATTTTTGGGGGAGGGCTCTCTTGGATTTGGGAATTGGTTGGAGAGAGTTTGAGTTGGGGATTAGGGCAAAGGATCAATACAGGGGGCATCGGTTTGCTAGAGGGTTTGGGCATGCGGGCCAGGATATCCATATGGTATCTTGGAGCTAGGAAGCTGTCCTAGTTGGCAGGGTGGAAACATGGTTTTGGGCTGTGTTTGACACAATTTCAGCAATGAACAACTAGATCGACGGGGAAATTAGCATCAGGGAGAGGTAAAATTGTTTTATTATGTTATGAATTTTATTATTCATTGATAAATTTATATGCGTATGTGTTGAATTTATAAGAAATTACTGAGTTTCTGAAATCAAGTAGAAGTTACTGTTTTGTTTGTTTAATTAATTGATTTTAAATTAATACGGTTTCTACACATGGTATTAGAGCCCTAGTTCAAAATCTGGAACCAAGGGCCTACCTACCTACCTACCTACCCACCTAACCTGTAAGCCAAGTATACATTGATTTTAAGTATATATATTCATTAATAGGACGTATTAATGTTAGAATTTTAACTACTTATGAATATTACCTTTATAAGAAATTGTTAAACTATAAACCAGACACTTTAACCACTTTTTCATTTTTGTAAAATTCATTATAATTGCGCACAAAAAAAATATACATATAAATAGATTTTTTTTCAAAACTCCTTTTGCGTTCGTCTATTCTTATTCGTACAAACTCCTCTATCTGCAACTACAACAAATGATCAAACTTTGCAATTAAGTCGGGAAACTGGGATTGGAATTATGCTAGACAATTTACATATACATCTTCAAAACAAAAAAAATTAAACAAAAACATTAAAAAAAAAGGAGATGATGGACACAATTTATACATAAATCTCCTAAAAAAATTAAACAATCTTAAGAAATCTTAATACTCAGACCGAGGTTCAAACCCCCTAAAGACATGTCGCTGCTTTAATGCAGCCAAAATGAACCGGGTGAAAGTGTTAGTGACAAAAAATCCCCAAAATCTTGAGGCTACCCCTCTAATTCAACACTTCCTGGCGACATTAAACAATACAGATTTGAAACAAAAAAAAATTCCCTAAAAACTTGAGCTTACCTCTCCAATTCAACGCGTTCGATCATTCCAGAGTGGGAGAAGAAATCTCGGACATGTTGTTCTGTTGCATTTGGAGATAAATTCATCACTTGCACAGTGTAACTCTGCATGATCTCAGTGAGAGGCATTTCTTTCCTTAAAATTATGTTTCTTACTCTTTATGCAAACCCTACGCACTGAAAAATCCTAGGAACTCTGAGGCAACGAAAGTGAAAAGTTAAGTGAGAATGCATTTCTGCAGAATTGGATCTCTACTCCTGAAGGAGTCCTCACTGGCCAGACCACTTATGGTATCGAATTTGACTGCAACTCCAACTTCGAAACCCCCGGAGCATTCTTCATTACTAATTCGCATGCTGACGAGTTCTTCCTCAACTCAGTCAATCTTCAAGTTCCTGGTCATGGCAATGTTCACTTCGACTGCAACTCTTGGGTGTATCCCTCCTCTAAATACAATAGAGGCCGTATCCTTTTCTCTAATCGGAGATATCTTCACGCTAATACTCCTCCTCCACTCAAATAATTGAGGAACCAAGAGCTGATAAACCTAAGAGGCGAATACGATGGAATGGCAGAGATTGAGAGGAAGGAGTGGGATAGAGTGTATGACTACGATTTCTACAATGATATGGGAGAACCAGACAAGGGAGTGCACCTCAGTCGGTCAGTGTTGGGAGGGTCTAAACATTTTCCATACCCCTTTTGAGGAGATCTGCGGGAAGACCTTGTTCATCAAACCTCCAGTCCTTGTACAGTACTGCAGACATCTCCATGGAAAAATTTCCAGGAAAGACTATTCTTTCAAGAATGCCTCTGACATTTATAAGAATTTGGTGAGCGGAAGCATTGATGTTCATGGTGTCATGGAAATGGGGACTCAGTAGCTTATGAACGGGATGCATCACACTCAACTGTCTGCTGGTAGCAATGATAAATGGTTCCGTGACTGCATGAGTGTTAAGCCAGAATCATTAACGACCATGTAGGCTTTAGCCAGCTGCCATAGAGCTCCTTTTATGCCTTCTTCTGCTGGAGTCAACACCTCCCGAACACTTTCCCGACCTTGATCTGAAGTGAGTAGGCTCAGCTCGATTGCAACTGGTTTTAATGTGACGTCTTTCTTAAGGAAGAGAATTGTGCGAGAAGCATATATCTTGGTAGCGAGAGTGTTTATTCAATTCACATAAGGCATGATGGCCTCATGGTGGTCCAGAATGAACAATTTATTGTTGCTGAGAGCCTGCTCCACTGTTAGCCCGTTGAGGTTCTTTTCTATATGTGAAGCAGTAATAGAACTGATATGAGGACCATACATCTCCGGGTCTAGTTTACTTTTCGGAGGAAAACTTTGAAGTCTTTGTATGATAACCGGATTGACACTGATGAGCATCTGTCACGCGAACTCTTCGTCTTTCCTCCACGCAAATTCATCCATGGCAATAACTTGAGGAAGGGGAAACTTGAGCAATTTTTCGCCGTCTGTTGTTAAAAACTCCTTCATTAGCTCAAGAGGAATGAGCTTCTTGGCAGTGTCGAGAATTGGGTTGTCGAGTAGCTTTATCCCATTGGAGTAGAGTTTCATAGTGTCTTCAAAAGAGTCAAATTCATTAGGGGTTGAATCGAATAGAGATTTGAGCTCTGGTATCAAGAATTGGACGACTGACTTGAGGGCATACGCCAAGAAATCAGACAATTTCAGATGCCCGAAACGTTCATCCCGTGGGACATAGATGTCGAGGCTCTCGTGCAATGGAAATCTTCTTTCAGTAGTGGGGTCTGTTTTTGTAGGAGGACGACCCGTTCTGCATGCAAAGAAATGACTATTTTCATCTCTTTAACAACTTTGAGAAAATAATAATAATCATAATAATAATAAATGCTCAAAACATTGGCTACAGCTCTAGTAGCAATCGCCTCGCCAACCATTTTGCCTCAAAGAAACCCTACAGTCTGCCAAACCAAAATGAAGAAACTATCCCGAGTCAGAAACGACAAGACTAGCTGGTAGAAACCCACGAGGAACTATAGAGCACGCAACAACCAGAGGAATGAGAGAGCTCACTCACCTCCAAGACAAACGCAAAATGTAATACACAGAAGCCATCGCCCAAGCACCAGTGCTCAGAGACGGGCATTGAGCCTGCCGAGAGGGACAGAGCAAAGTGGAGAGGCAGTAGAGGAAGGACACGGAAGTGAAGGATGTGTTTAGGGTTTGGAGAGATAGGTGTAGGATTATTTTGGAGGAAGCGGGCACGTGGGCTTCATGCGTGCCCGATTTGATTGTTTTTTTTTATATTTTTATTTATTTTATTTAATTTTATATTTTATATATATATATATTTTTATTTATTTAAATTAACTTTTTAAATTATTACTAAATTTAAATTTCAATGGTTTAAATCGTATTTTTTTTTTATTATTAACAAAAAAAATAAAATAATAATAATATAATATGCATACATATATTTAAATATATGCAGCAAATTAAAATTAAGTATATTGATTAATTAAAAGTAATTATGATTAATTAATTAAATTAAAATGTTAGAGAGCCCATGGGTTTTGAACCCAAGACCCCCCACCAAGCCCAAGCCTTAAGAAGAACACTAACACCAACGCGCCCTCATAAGCCTTTATAAATAAATTCTTATATTTAATTAGATTAATGGTAACACTGTAGAAATTATAGTGGTATTATTATTAGGAAGATACAGTATGAAGATTAAGACTAATTGGCTTATTACCTAATCTATTGATCCAGAGCCAGCTAACCGAGTTGAATCATAATTAGTTAATGCACCGGAAATCAAGGTAAAGGATTATTTAGAGTTGTTGATCTTTGTATCCCAAGTATAAACTCTGATTATCCAAGCGTCAGGTTCACGAGACCATACACACAACTCATTGAGCCAAGCGCCAAGTCCCTCCACTCCATTCCACCAGTCAAGTCAATGCTAAATCTCAATGTAGCATTCGACAACGCCAACACTACACACCAAGGAAAATCTCCTGAGTCAAGCATCGGAGGATATTTAGTTGTAAGCAAAAAGTTAAAAGGACTTAGACTAGGACAAGCGGGAAGGAGGCGACATATGCACTAGGAGAGTAAGCATAGGAATTGGAGAGTATGGCGCAAGGATAGCGTAGCTACAGGGAAAGGGAACCAATAGTTTTTTTCATAGGGGCGAAGAAATCAAGCTTAGACGCTTAATCCTAATCCTAACCTAGCCAATCCCCTAATGTTTGTTTACAGACAAGTAAAGAAAACTTATGACTAACCCTGTTTCTAGTTCGAGTAGCACCAATTTGAAACGTCCTTGAACTCACCCTGACAACTTTGGGTGATGCAGGTTAAAGCATACAGGATGGTCAGGACTCGAGGGAGTCGAGGCAGGGGAGCGTCGTCGCAAGCACTGCCAACACCACCAGCGCCACCACCACCACCATCACCCGAACTAGCTCTCATACTGCACTCGTTGGAAGCCATTAATGATACTTTAAAGGGGTGACAATCGGTAGGGACTGAAGTGGAACCCCCACCGTATGGAATGGGTAATCCAGAAGCGTCAAGGGATTCAGGGGGAGGACCTCCACCCGAAGACATCACGCGAGAATTGCAGAAGATCAAACTTCTGGAGTTTGTTGGGCGTTGCGCCAGTGAACGCGTGGAAGCGTGTTTGGAAGGCATGACAAGGTGTTTTTCCTTAAGGGACTATGCGTCCAACTCAAAGGCAAAGATCACAATTTTTCAGTTAAGAGACAACGCCTTGAACTGGTGGGGCAACCTGGAAAGACAACTGCACCTTACCCCAGACACAGTATCTTGGGAACTTTTCGAGGAGAGGTTCCGAAGGAAATATCTACCAACATACTACGAGGAACAACAGGTAGGGGCATTTCATGCCTTAGTACAAGGAAATAGAACTGTAGAAGAATATGAGATCAGATTTATGGAACTGGTCAAATATGTTTTGTATATCGATAATGACCAACGACATGCAAAGCACTTCATCTATGGATTGAACCCTAAGATAAGAGCTATGGTGCGGATGTGGAAACCGTCTTTAGTAGCGGAGGTGGTGGAAAATGCGTGTTATGCGGAAGAACAAATGAACTTAACCGGGGGTACAAGACCGACATTTCCGCATTGTCTTGGATTTGTAGGGAAGGCCTCGAGGACATTTCCTAGGGGAGGGGGCTCAAGGCCGCCACCATATGGTAACATAGTCGCTCCAAGGATAGTAGCCGTAGGGATTTCAATGGCAGTGAGTGCAGCATCTCGTTCATCGCCAACGGTGCAGACAAGTCCATGACCATCTCAGGGAACAACGAGTAGGGGCAGGGGTTCCAGTGGAAGGAACTCATTTAAGAGATAGTCACATAATAATACACAGGTTCAATCTCGTGTTACCTGTTGGGGGTGCGGAGGACCCTATTACCAATGTGACTGCCCAGAGTTACAATCAGGGTTTGTGCATAGATATGGAAAGGCACCGATGGGGAGAGCAAGTAGAAACCACCAGATTTACGCAGCAGTTAATAATCGCCAGGCCGAACATCAATCCACGGTGGTGGAGTCATCAGGTACGCTAAATCATATCAATGTTAAGATTTTGTTGATTCTGGTGTGACAGATAGTTTCATTTCACCATCTGCATTAGAAAAGAGTGGGTTGCCAGCCTACGAGCACGATGACTTTAAACAAGTCGAGATGGCTTCGGGGGAAAAACAAGCAGTAGGACCTAGTGTCGATAATTGTATAGTAGACCTGGGAGTGTGTACTACCAGGTTAAAGGTATACGTCATTGCTCTCGGGGCATATGACCTAATCATTGGAATGGATTGGTTAGCAGCTCACCGAGCTTTGGTAGGTTGTTTTGCAAAGAGGGTGCTTTGTGTTGATGATGAAGGAAGGCCAGTAGAGATCTAGGGTGTACAGAGAAAAGTGTCATTACGCTTTATATCAACTATGAAGATTAAGTGATGCTTGAGACAAGGGTGTCGATTGTATTTAGTGGAAGCGGTGAATGAAATGAAGGGACCCTCATTGGATCAATACCCGGTATTGTCAGAATTTAAGGATGTTTTTCCGAGCGAGTTACCAGGGTCACCTCCTGAGAGGGATCTTGATTTTACTATTGCGCTAAAACCTGGTGCATAACCAATCTCCAAGACTTCGTATCGGATGATAGTGCTGGAAATTTGTGAATTGCAAATGCAGTTGAAAGAGTTACTGGACTTAGGGATAATAAGGCCCAGTGTCTCACCTTGGGGCGCACCAGTAATTTTTGTAAAGAAAAAGGATGGATCCTTACGACTGTGTATAGACTACAGGGACTTGAACCGTGCTACAATGAAAAATAGGTACCCAATGCCGTGAATAGATGACCTCCTCGATCAGATGAAAGGAGCAGCGGTATTATCAAAGATTGATTTGCGATCAGGGTATCATTAGTTAAGGATTAAGGAAAGTGATATCCCAAAAACTGCCTTTCGAACTCGGTTTGGACATTACGAGTTTGTTGTAGTACCTTTCAGATTGACCAATGTGCCAACAGTATTCATGAGCCTCATGAACAACGTATTCCAGAAGTACTTAGACCGTTTTGTACAAGTCTTTCTAGATGACATCCTCATCTATTCCAAGAATGAAAGAGAACATGAGGAACACTTGTGAATAGTGTTGTCCTACCTTAGAGAGAACAAATTATATGGGAAGTTGTCAAAGTGTTCCTTCTTCCAGAAAGAGATTCACTATTTAGGTCATATCATTTCCGGCAAAGGAATCTCTGTGGACCCAGAAAAAGTAAAGGCCATTATGGAGTGGCCAGTGCCGAAAAATGCCCATGAGGTGAGAAGCTTCATGGGGCTAGCAGGTTATTACCGGAGATTTGTAGAAGGATTCTCAAAAATAGAAAAACCCATCACCACCTTGCAACGCAAGGGGTTTAGGTATGAATGGACAGAAGAATGTGATAGTGCATTCATTGAGCTTAAGAGGTTACTAACCAGTGCGCCAATTCTACGAGTGTTGGATATGGAAAAGGACTTCACAGTTTGCACGGATGCCTCGAAGCAAGGGTTGGGGTTCGTGCTAATGCAGGATGGAGGAGTGATAGATTATGCATCAAGGAAGTTGAAGAAACATGAAGAGCTATACGCGACTCATCATTTAGAGTTCGCAGATGTAATGCTAGCTCTGAAAATTTGGAGGCACTATCTTGTGGGGCGAAACTTTGAGCTCAAAACGAACCATCAAATTTTAAAAAATCTCTTCACTCAAAGAGATCTGAATGCCAGGCAAAGGCGATGGAGTTATTTTATGAGTGAGTACAATTTTGGTATTTCGTACATCAAGGGAAAGGAAAATGGGGTCGCAGATGCCTTGAGTAGGAGACCATGTATCTTCTCCTTGGTAACCTTAAATGTCAATCTGATGGAACATGTGTTGACACAACTCCAAGGAGACAGTTGATATTTAAGGGTTACTTCAAACCTCTAGAGCGGGAGACAGTTAGATCCAAAGTATGAAGGATATAGTATGGAAACAGACGGACTGTTAAGATATCGAGGAAGGATGTACATCCCTAAGAATGGGGATATTCGAAGCATCATACTAAAGGAAGCCCATAGAGCACTTTATTGTGCGCATCTGGGTGTGAAGAAGATGTACGCAGATATAAGGAAACTCTTCTTCTGGGTAGGCATGAAGTGCGATGTAGTCCATTTCATCGCCAAGTGCCTAGAATGTCAGCAAGTGAAAGTCGACCACCATCACCCGGCAGGCCTCCTACAACCACATGATGTTCCTATGTCCATGTGGGAAGTCATCTCTATGGATTTTGTTGTGGGGTTTCCACTCACATCCCATAGACACAATGCCATTCTTGTGATAGTGGATAAGTTAACCAAGAGTGCTCATTTTATTCTGGTTAGAGACACTTACGATGTCAATGATGTGGCACGTGTGTTTGTAAGTGAGGTTATCCATTTGCATGGGATACCTAAGAAGATCATTTCAGATCGGGACTCCAGATTCACTTCTAGGTTTTGGACAAGTTTACAGTCAGCGTTGGGTACTCAGTTGAACTTAAGCACAACTTATCATCCTAAAACAGATGGGAAAACTGAGAGAGTAAATCAAGTCATGGAATACATGCTTAAGATGTATGTAATGGATAATCAAACCCAGTGGGAGAAGTACCTACCTTTGGTAGAGTTTGCCTACAATAATAGTTATCATAGCTCCATCGGAATGCCACCCTACGAAGCTTTGTATGGAAGGCCATGCAGAATTCCATTCAGTTGGGATAGACTAGAAGACCGAGTAACAGTTGGGCCAAAATTGATTTAGGAGATGGAAGAACAGGTGATTCAGATTAGGCAGAGACTAAAGGAAGCACAAGATAGGAAGAAAAGTTATGCGGATGCACGCAGGACCGACCGAAGTTATGAAGTGGGAGACCAGGTTTTCATTCATATCAGGCCTAATAAGAGTACCATACGGTTCAGGAAGGGGAAAAAGTTGTCACCTCGATTTATAGGACCATTCAGAATCCAAGAGAAAATTGGACGCGTTGCGTATCGTCTCGTACTGCCACCCCACTTTCATAAAACTCATAATGTATTTCATGTATCTGTTTTACGTCATTATGTTGCTGATGAATCACATAAACTAAATTGGAAGGAATTGCAGGTATCGGACGTGGGAACCCTCACGGTAGAACCATTACCCATATTGGACCGTAGAGTCCGAAAGCTCAGGAATCGTCAGGTAGACCAAGTTAAGGTCTAGTGGGACAAGTATAGTCTAGGATCTTCTACTTGGGAAGACGCCGAGACAATACGGCGAGACTATCCCTCACTTTTTTGACCACCTCGAGAACATGTTTCTCGAAGGTTGGGTGTATGTAACACCACATTTTGACTTAGACAACTAGGATTACCTTAGGCCTATATACTTTATTTTCTAGTCATAGTGAAACTATTAAGTGATACACTTAAACTTTAAAATTTATGAACTTTTATGAATGTTTAAATGTTATTGATGATTATGTATATGATGCAATCTACTACGTGAATGTAAATTTTATGAATGTTTAAATGTTATTGATGATGATGTATATGATGCGACACATTGTGATAATGAAGAATTTTATGAATGTTTAAAATACTATTAGAATGATGTTGGATATGATGCAATCTATTTTGGGTAAATGATAATCTTATGAATGGGTGTTGAAATTGAATTATGGGATATTATGAGATCTATTTCTAACTGGAAAAC
>ML786650.1:508313-528677 GCA_009831015.1 Picea engelmannii | reverse complement strand
ATGCATTTCTTGTACATATACACTAGTATGTATGAGTTTTCTTGACTTACTTACTGATAATGTCGGTTAATTGTTATGAATGTGTGAACCATGTTTCTTTTCCTTTGACCATAAGATACCTTAACTTCGGGACAAAGTTTCCTAAAGGGTGGGTGTATGTAACAACCCTAGTAGAATATATGTTTAGGGATTATTAAGTAAAAATTTATTAGGTAATTAATTTTTCTTACATATTATTAATTAAACAAAGATTTGTATAATGATACTAATTAAATATTTATTAATTAATTAATGGTTATAATTTGATTAATTAATTGATTAATTAATTACCTGTTACATTCATTGACATGGGTATTAAATTAAGAGGGTTAATAAATTATATTGTTTAAATTAAGGGTTTACGGAAGAGGGGATAAGGAGCATTAATAAATGGATAAGGAAGGTTAATAAGTGGATAAGGGGCATTAACTAGGTGGATAAGGTAATAAATGTGTAGGTAAATAAATAAATGAGGAGAAAGGGCTGTGAAAGGGGGATATGTGTGGAAGAGGGTTTACGGAAGAGGGGATTATCATTCGACTTGGATTTTTGGGGGAGGGCTCTCTTGGATTTGGGAATTGGCTGGAGAGAGTTTGAGTTGGGGAGTCAGGCAAAGGATCAATACAGGGGGCACCGGTTTGCTGGAGGTTTTGGGCACGGGGGCCAGGATATCCATATGGTATCCTGGAGCTAGGAAGTTGTCCTAGTTGGTAGGGTGGAAACACAGTTTTGGGCAGTGTTTGACACAGTTTCAGCAACGAACAACCAGATCGACGAGGAAATTAGCATCAGGGAGAGGTAAAATTGTTTTATTTTGTTATGAATTTTATTATTCGTTGATAAATTTATGTGCGTATGTGTTGAATTTATAAGAAATTACTGAGTTTCTGAAATCAAGTAGATGTTAATGTTTTGTTTGTTTAATTATTTGATGTTAAATTAATACAGTTACTACACGAGACAAGCAATAAATATAGGTGGTAAAGAGGTGTTAGAAGACATTAATCAAAAGGGTAGGTATATATATATATTCCTGGCAATATAATTGGTTTTGATTGATGAATCGACAATGAAATCCAAGTGTGGGGCGGCTTGAGGTACGAGTAAAAGGGTTGAAACAAATCCATCCAGCTTAGTTTCATTTCCCAATTACGTATATAAAAGGCATAATATACGATAAGATAAGGTAAGTTTTCAGAAGTGGTATGGTGTTGTTGGTAAGTATGTTGAGTAGTAGTCCATTGAGGGTAAGGTGATCCATCTGGTGCTTATAAGAGAAGTGTCATGGGTCCAACAACACTCCATGGACTAGGGTGAAGGGAGTAAGAAAGTAAAGGGTAAGGTGATCCATCTGGTGCTTATAAGAGAAGGGTTGTTAATAGTTGTCCCTATTAAGATATTCCAGAAAGATGGTATAGGGTCTAGGTCTTCCAGGTGGTTAACTATGCAAGTGGGTGGTAGGTTGTCCTAAAAGGTAAAGGCTATTTGTCTAAAGCAGTAGGTAATCCTGAATCGTTCGTATCGATGAGGCTCGGCCGAAACAAAAGATAATACGTGGTACCTATAAGAATAAGGAGTTCTAGGGTAAAGAGGTTGTATGGAAAAGGAGAAATAGAAGGGTAAGGAATCCCATCCATCCATTATTTCTAAGAGAAATATCTATATCAGTCCCACACAACTAAGCGATTAATAACAAGTGAGGGCTAAAGGTCTAGGTCTTCAGGTGGGTAAATAGTTTGTGTGGAACTAGGGGGGGTTGTGAATATTGGCTACCGTCCCTTGTGTTTCTAGTTGAAACAATAAGTTTGGGGATAGGTTGGGTGAAGGAATTAGTAAAGGGTATAAGCAGGTGTAGCATACACTTAAGTAAAGGGATCACATGCCATGCCTACCATACTCTTCCTGGATTCATCAATGAGTTGTTGGGCAACACTCCATCCATATTCTACTAGGGTGAAGGGAGTAATTAAGTAATAAGGTTGGATCATCCCAGCATGTCATTCTAAGAAAAGGTCTAAGCAGTGGCTCCTAAGGGATTAATGAAGTAAATGTTAAAGGTAAGGTAATTAAGGTGGCTAAATAGGTTGTGTGGAACCAAGGGGCTGTCATTCTTGCTATCCTCCCTTGTAATCCTGGCTTCATGAATGGGTTGAGACTCCATCGACTAGGGTGAAGGAAGTAGGAAAGAGAAAGGGTAAGATTTTTTGATCCCGCATGTAAAGAGAAGTCTCTAGCATTCCCAACTAAGCACATTCATCATTCTGTGACGATTGTCTAGGGAAGGTATAGTTATTTTGGTGGGTAAAGAGTTGTTCATAACCAAGGTTTGGTAAGGTAAAGGAAGGGTTCATATCATGCTTCCCCTACTTAGATTATTTTTTGACTAAATGAATGGGTTGTTAAGGGAATATATGACTCCTCCCTCCATCTCCTAAGTTGGTTAAGTAAAGTCTATTGATAGGTGGTTGGTAGCACTAAAAGGAAAGTGGATGTCCATATCCTGTGCTAGTTGTCTTCATTGATCAATCGTATCTGGTTGGCCGGGTTAATCCATGTAATGAGAGTTATTCCGAGTGTTAGCCTAGGCTATAAGTAAAACAATTAACTAAAAGAAGATATAATAATATGATGTATATATAAGTAAATTAAGTTAATGTGTGGAAAGGTATTATGAGTGGTAAGTATGTTGAGTAGTAGTCTAGTGAGGGTAAGGTGATCCATCTCATCCGTCCTGAGAAGATAAAGTTTAATAGCATTCTCGACTCACTAACAAAGTGCATTGATTAATCAAGTGTTATCAAATCATCTCCCTCCTGGGAATGTCTGAAGCCCGTCCAATAAGGCTCTCTCATTGACCATCCCATAATCCAACTACCATATTTATGAAGTTGTTATGGCTTTCATTCCTCAATCCAGGGTAGTTCAACGATCTTTTCTAAAGGCTATGGTTGTGATGAATTAATCCATATAGGGCAATTTTGATATGAAATTGATCCTACCAACTAAGCGGTCTAAAAGAAGTTCAAGCAAGTAGGCAGAATGTTATCGAAGTGTCGTCTGAACCAAGTCAAAGTATTTTAGGAAGTGTTATCGAATGCCCCCAATGTTTATTGTTTGTGAACGCCTATGAATGTTTTCTGGAAGGTGGTGGTTTTACGGGAAGCAAGTGAAAGGCTTGGGGCATGTCCGTAAGGCGTAAGGTTAGGTGGGTAGTTGGTAAAAGTTCAATAAAGGCAAGTTAGGAAGAAGGTATAAATAGCAGTAGTATTACCCAAGTACGATTCATTTAGCCATTGTTTTCGAATGCCCGCGTAAAGCTCTAAATTGAGGTAATTGAGTCGGGTCTTCTAGAAAGGGTTGTTAGGAATAGTGCCTACTACCCATTGAACATTCCTCTAGCAAGTGCTTTTTTGTTTTTGAACGCCCGTGAATGCTCAAAGTTCAGGTCTGTGATCTTGCCTATGCAAGGTAGATCGTACAGGTGGTTGGTAACACAAAAATGAAACGGAATTAGGGCTCTTCCTAGAATGCAACAGTTCTAATTGATGAATTGTATTGTCAAGGATCCTTGGCAGAATAGGTCAAGTGGTACCAGAGGGTCATAGTGGTACCAAGAATACTTCATAAGATAGGGGGTTACTATCCTACCTAGTCCTCCCCTCCTCTGTCTTCCTGGCTTAAGGCAAGTGTTGTTGGGTTGAAAATAAATTCATTTCCTAGGGTGAAGGAAGTAAGTGAAAGGGTCTGGTAGAATGGGTGGTTGGTAGTCCTAAAATGAAAGGTAATTAGGAGTCCTCCTAGTTGGTTCAAATTCCTAAATCATATTCTGAGCTTGGCCGGAATAGTCGGGCATCAAGCATATTTCATCAAATAAGCAAGTATGATTCTAGAAATTACGTATATAAAAGGTATAAGGTAAGATAAGTGGTATAAGAGGGTAATAAATAATCAATGCATGATGAGTGGGTGTAACACCCTGTTTCCCCCAATTTGTAATTAATCATAAAATAGGAATTACCATGCTAAGGCATGTAGACAATGTAAATGTATTATTGTTGACTTGCCAATAACTGACTGTGGGGGTGAAGTCTTGAAAGTACTAGCCATGATATCACTAGAGGAGAGAAATCAGTTAATGAAGAAAGGACCGGTGGTTGAACATTCAACCACCCCCATGAATGGGAGCATGGTTTAGCTGTAGAAAATCAGCCCAAAGTACCACAGGGTCTATAAGACCAAGCAGACTCAAGCTTCCTTCAGACAGAAGGAAGGCAAGAGAGATACACACAGAGGCAGCAAGAGAGGAGACACCAGAAAGGGCACAAGATAGTAAGGGAGATGTGTGGAGCTCTCCAGTGGAGGATGAATAGAAAGCCGGGAGCTTGATGTTGGGCGAGCATCTGATAAACCTTGCCAAGGCCATAACAGAGAGGGAAACCTCTGAAAATTCACAGAGAACAGAACCTGAGAAGAAGCTGAAACAAAGAAAGAATCCTTGAGAACTATGAGAGTTCCCTGGTGATATCATGGCTTGGCACGGGGGTGGATAGAGTGCTAATATTGAATGCCTCTGAACCTATGGTCGGGTAGAAGGACGGACAACCACAGTTAGTTGGTTAGCGACAACCTGTAATAGATAAGAGATCTCCTGCCCTATGTAATTTAGCTATAACTATATATGAATTGGTTATACTGTGAATGTTTTCAGGAATGTGCATGATTTCTTAATGGATATATTGTATCCTTTCTATTTCTGCTTGGTTTTATAATTAATCAAGTAAGAAATTATATGGATAGGACATGTTTTATACTCATAAATGTTGGTGTCCTATGGTGGCATAAGCCAAAGTCATGAACTGTGTGTTCATCGATCGTGGACATAGTTTCATGTATGCATGTCAACCTTCCTAATCATTTTGAGTCCCTTGGAGGATGAAGTCTGTTAATCTTAGGAGAGGTAGTGCAGTTATGCACAGGCTCCCTGTGAGGCAAGCAGAGACCGAGACCCACTTAAGTCATAGACTTGATGATAGAGTGCAAGGGGTGCACATAATACTCTTCTAAGTGTCAAGTCCAAGAGAAAGAGCGCAAACCTCTTAAGCCCTTCATAACTAAGGAAGATCAAGAAGGATAGCGATATTTAAGTAGCGAAAGGGGATATTCTTTCATTTGGAAGATGAACAGACGAGATCCTTTCGGGAGGATATGAGGTCTGTCATGATCGTTATATTTGAAGAAGGAGCGTAGGAATTAATGCCTCAACTCCTTCAGTCTTCACAAGTTCGACGAACCTTCATAGCCATCATGCAGGGGATGGGTCCTATGAAACCCCCGAAACCTAAAGTCACGATGCGACCTGGACCGTAGATACAAGGATCTATCGAGATCCACCTTGACTGTTGGATCTGCTAGTTCAGGAGTTTGCACATCGAGAAGATTACAGGTTGGTGCAACCAAATCCCCAGAAATCCAAAGTCACAAAATAACATGGATCATTGATCTAAGGATCTATGGGGATCCATCTTGACCATTGGTTCGGGAAGAAGGAGCGATCTGGACCGTAGAATATATGTCTAGTCAGTAGAAAGGAAGCACACAGGAAGAATAGATCTGAGCCATTGGATCTGGCACGCAGACTGATAGTTTTTGGATCCGGAGGAAGGTGCACGAGACAAGTTCCAATTTGATCGTGGTCATTCATTAAGGAGGACATGTGGCGAGATCTCATCATTTCACTAACTTGCAGAGAAAGAAGGTTAAAGAGCATAACTGTTCAAACTCGTGATACGGAAAATCGTGATCTGATCGTGGTCGTCCATTAAGGAGGACACATGGCGAGATCTCAAATTTTCGCTGACTCGCAGGGTAGAAAAGTCAAAGAGGGTAGTCGTGAGAACTCGTGAAATGTGAAGTTCTGACGCACCTTGGAGTTAGGCTCTAGGTCATAGGAAATGGTCACATGGACGGAGGCCAAAGGAGGGAGCTAACAGTTGTTAAGCCTTTTCGGCATTAGGGAGTAGGGGATTCAAGGTTGGCTCACTTGCAAAGTCCTGATACAAGAATTCACGAACAGATCTGGACCGTTAGATCCATATAAGCTCAAACCGTTAGATTCGGGAGCCCCGAAATGTCAGCATTTCGGGAGTCGGGGTTGCGAAGGAGGTCGTGACTTGGGGGTCACAGGTCATGAAACCCCGACATCATCAGAATCATCCATTGGAAGGGATGTGTGGTGAATGATCAGTGCTTCAATGACTTGCACAACAGAGAAGTCAAAGGGAAGAACCACGGGAACTCGTGAGGCCTGAGTTTGCGATTGGATAGGAGCTGATTGATCACAGAGGATCTGAGTTGTTGATCTGCGCTCAAAAATATCAACATTTCGAAAGTCGGGCAGGAAAAGGTGACTCGCATAGGGAATTATTGATACGCAAAACCGCGACAAAGTCTGGATCGTTGATCGTCGGAATAATCTGGACCATTGAACAGGGGAAAAGGAATAATGTGGCCGTGAATACTGACACATTCACTAAAGTCAGTCGATATTTGAATCACATTCTGAAAATTTGGTAGGCTGAAATGATGCATAGGAGGAAATGGGTCTTGGATATGGTAGTATTGCAAGCCCATAAGGAAGACCAATTGCTTACTGAGCCAAACTACAAGTAATGGTATTTTCCTTTTGAGAAAGTGAATTTGATTGTTAGTATGAACAATTCTAAGATTGTTTGTGCTGACGTCTTAAAGGTGCAATAAAAATGTATGTGCATGAGAACGAACACTTTAATTAGTTGACTAATGATTGCAGGAAGAAAGAGTCTTGGATATGGAAATGTTGTAAGCCCATAAGGAAGACCGATTTCCTGCTGAGCTAAAATGTATGGGAAAGAAAGTCCCATGCTTTTGAATTTGGTTCCGTATGGAATATATCTGGAAATAAATGAAGAGATTGGAAAATTTGTGGGTGACAGTTTTGCAATAAAACTATGAAAGTTAGAATTTATAATGATGTCTCATGAATTTTGTATACCTGTGATATAGGTGAGAAGAAAAGATCTATCCAGAAAGAATAGATGAAGGTTGTCAAAGCTAAAGATGATGAAAAATGGTTACTTCTGAGCCATAAGAACCCCGTGATAAGTCATGATCACCTGAAATACATTGTGTTGAGGTAACACAAGCTGGAGGGACACCTCAACAGAGAAATTCTAAGGGACGCCTCGACTGCAAGACTCGATAGAGTCTCTAAAATTCTTTTTGTGTGAGAAAACCTTGGCAGGGAAAGATGGATCACCCAAGGGATTGTATAGTAGTGAAGGGGATGCATGAGCTTGGGCCTGGAGGGTGAGTGACCGCAAGGAAGAGGATACCATAATAGTTCTTGTAAACTATTGGGATCATGCACATGGTGGGTAGTTCTTCATGTGCAAGAAAACCTTGGCGAGGCAAGACGGATCACCCGAGGGACTGTATAGCAGAGAAGGGGATGCCTGAGCCTGGGCCTGGAGGGTGAGTGACCACAAGGAAGATGAAACCATGATAGCTCTTGTGAACTATTGAATTGGAATCATGCACCCAATGGGTATGTCAAGGAAAAAAAATGAGCCTAGATAACAAACCAACCATGTGGATACAAATCCAGAAACTGCACAGATAAGTATTGTGCTAGATTATGAAATTTTCCTTTTGAATTTTGAACAACAGTAAGATGTTTTCACCTAAAATTGTGATTAATGTGCTTGTTGTCCAAGAATTATTGTAGGTGATGAAGACTGAGGGTATTAGAAAGGACCTAACTGAGAAAGAAAGATCAATATTTTTGAAACAACTGAATAAGAAAGGCATGACAGGTGTTTTTGAGAAAGAACACCGAGGACGGTCTTCCTTTAAGGGGGAGGGATTTGTAACACCTCGTTTCCCCCAATTTGTAGTTAATCATAAAATAGGAATTACCATGCTAAGGCATGTGGACAATGTAAATGTATTATTGTTGAGTTGCCAATAACTGACTATGGGGCTAAAGCCTTGAAAGTACTAGCCATTATATCACTAGAGGAGAGAAATCAGTTAATGAAGAAAGGACTGGTGGTTGAACAATAAACCACCCCCATGAATGGGAGCATGGTCTAGCTGCAGAATGTCAGCCCAAAGTACCGCAGGGTATGGCAAACCAAGCAAACCCGAGATTCCTTCTGACAGAAGGAAGGAAAGAGAGATACACACAGAGACAACAAGAGAGGATACACCAGATAGGGCACAAGCTAGTAAGGGAGATGCACGGATCTCTCCAATGGATGATGAATAGAAGGCCGTGAGCTTGATGTTGGGCGAGTGTCTGATAAACCTCATCAAGGCCATAACAGAGAGGGAAACCTCTTAATGTTCGCAGAGAACAGAACCCGAGCAGAAGCTGAAACAAAGAAATAATCCTTGAGAACTGCGAGAGTTCCATGGTGATATCATGGCTTGGCATGAGGGTGGCCAGAGTGCTAATATTGAATTCCTCTGAGCCTATAGTTGGGTGGAAGGACGAACACCCACAGTTAGTTGGTTGGTAGAAGCCTATAATAGATAAGTGATCTCCTACCCTGTGTAATTTAGCTATAACTGTGTATGAATTGGTTATACTGTGAATGTTTTTAGGAATGTGCATGATTTCTTAATGGATATATTGTATCCCTTCTATTTCATCTTGGTTGTATAATTAAGCAAGTAAGAAATTATATGGATAGGACATGTTTTATACTGGTAAATGCTGGTGTCTTGTGGTGGCATAAGCCAGAGTCATGAACTGTGTGTTCATTGACCGTGGACACAGTTTCATGTATGCATGTCAACCTTCCTAATATTTTTGAGTCCCTTGGAGGATGGAGTCTATTAAGCTCAGGAGAGGTAGTGTAGTTATGCACAGGCTCCCTGCGAGGCAAGAAAATATCGAGACCCACTTAAGTCCTAGAATTGATGAATGAGCACAAGGGGTGTGCGGAAAACTCTTCTAAGAGTCAAGTCCAGGAGAAAGAGATCAAAGCTATTAAGTCCTTCATAAATAATGAAGCTCAAGAAGTATAGCGAGATTTAAGTAGCGAAAGAGGATATTCTTTCGTTTGGAAGATGAACAAACGAGATCCTTTCGGGAGGATCTGAGGTTTGTCACGAACGTTAGATTTGAAGAAGGAGTGTAGGCATTAACACCTCAACTCCTTCAGTCTTCGCAAGTTTGACGGACGTTGGTAGCCATCGTGCAGGGGATGGGTCCTCTGAAATCCCCGAAACCCGAAGTCACGATGCGACCTGGACTGTAGATCCAAGGATCTATCGAGATCCACCTTGACCGTTGGATCTGCTAGTTTGGGAGTTCACACATCGGGAAGATTATGGGTTGGTGAAACCAAATCCCCCAAAATCCAAAGTCATGAAATAACGTGGGTCGTTGATCTAAGGATCTATCGGGATCTACCTTGACTATTGGATCAGGCAGAGGGATCGATCTGGACTGTAGAATATACGTCCATTCAGTAGAAAGGAAGTGCACAGGAAGAATAGATATGAGCCATTGGATATGGCATGGAGACCACTAGCTGTTGGATCCAGAGGAAGGTACATGAGACAATTTCCGATTTGATCATGGTCATCCATTAAGGAGGACACTTGGCGAGATCTCAGTATTTTTCTGACTCGTAGAGCAAGAAGGTCAAAGAGCATAACCGTTCGAAATTGTGATATGCTAAATCATGATTTGATCATGGTCATCCATTAAGGAGGACACATGGTGAGATATCAGCTTTTCCCTGACTCGCAGGGTAGAAAAGTCAAAGAGGACAGTTGTGAGAACTCGCGATACATGAAGTTTCGACATGCCTTGGAGTTAGGCTCCGGGTCATAGGAAATGGTCACATGGATGGAGTCCAAAGGAGGGAGCTAACAATTGCTAAGCCCTTTTGGAATTCAGGAGTTGGGGAGTCAGGGTTGGCTCACTCACAAAGTCCTAATACACAAATTCACGAAGAGATCTGGACCGTTAGATCCAGAGGAGCACAAACCGTCAGATTTAGGAGCCCCAAAATGTTGGCATTTCAGGAGTCGGGGTTGCAAAGGAGGTCGTGACTTGGGGGTCGCAGGTCGTGAAATCCCAACATCATCAGAACCGTCCGTTGGAAGGGACATGTGGTGAATGATCATTGCTTCACTGACTTGCACATCAAAGAAGTTAAAGAGAAGAACCACGGGAACTCGCGAGGCCTGAGTTCATGATTGGATAGGAGTTGACTGATCACAAAGGATCTGAGCCGTTGATCTGTGCTCAGAAATATCGACATTTCAGAAGTCGGGTGGGCAAAGGTGAATCACATTGAGAATTCCCAATACGTAAAACTGTGACGAAGTCTAGACCATTGATCGTCGGAATAATCTGGACCGTTGAACAAGGGCAAAGGAATATTGCGGTTTCAGCTATCGGAAAAAGGGAGGAAGATGCATCGCAACTTCATAAGTCATGAAATATCGACGTGCTTAGGAGTGAGGCCTCAGGACATGACTGGAGGTCACATGGCAGAAACATAAAGGTAGGAGATAAGGATCTGTTATCCCTTTTCAGGTATCGGGGATTGAAGTAGTCGAGAAACTCAACATTAGGAATCTTGATACCGCAAAATGCGATGTGCCCTGAGGATTGGCCCTAGTTTAATGGACAGGGTCACATGGAGAATATCGAAGGGAGGAGTTAGAGTCCGTTAAGCCCTATTTTAGGTTTCATAACTTTGAGGAGTCGGGTGTCTTGGAATGAAAATCCCCGACATCGCAAAACACAACGCGCCTATTGCGTAGGCCTGTGGTCACAGGGTTGTGATCACACAAAGGGAGCTCAGGCCTAGTGTTTGTCCATGCAAGTTGAGTTCAATAGGAGGACCTATGGATTTGTTGCGAGATTCCAGCAGGGAATCGAAGAGCTACTCCAACTCAACAGAGTTAAGAATGATCCATGACCAGGAGGTTTGACTGGTTCCATGACCTTCCAAATTAGGAACCATGAGTAGAGTTCCTCGCCTTTAAGAAAACCAAAAAAAATCCATGCTGGGTGTGGGTGTTTGATAGTGGGTGTGTCCAGTGGGTGGTATGACTCAAGAGGGTAGGCCAGGTGAAGCCTGATCAAACAAGAGGCATGAACGTGGTACTTCCTAATATTAATGAGGTAAGTGGTTTTTTGGGGATCATAACAAGGGTTGTTAAAGTTTGGTTGGTAAGGGTAACATGTACTAACAAGAAAGGTAATTAGAGATATCCTAGAATGAGTCTGGCTAGGAATATTCTAGCAATGCTGAGACTGGGATCCATGAATCTCCTGGAAATGTTGGCTTGTTTTCTTAATGAATCCAATGGTATTAGGGGTTTAATCCTGACTCGAACAATAGAAATAGTGTTACTCCCCTAAGAATTCATGAAATCAAGTGTTTCAGGAATCCCCCCCTCGTGCAATGCTTTAAGCTGAGGTAATTGATCGAGTCTAGAAAGTTTTGTTAATATGCCATTGTTGGTTGTTGTCGGACATAAAATCATCAAGTAGGCATAGGTAATAGGATTGGTCTAAGTGCGTCCCCAATCCGGTAATATCTAATAAGTCCGGGAATATTGAATCACTAAAAGAGGGCAGTTCCATTCCCATTGTTAGTCTCTAATTTTTCTTTTGATTTAGTGAGAAAACCTAATCCTAAACCCTCCCTGCATGTACATCATTGTTTTTTTTCATTAAACTTTAATCTTTGTTTTTAGTTTGTTATGATTTGCATTTTAGCATTTTTGAATAATTTTCTTAAGTTTGGGGATTTAAGACATGGTTTTACGAGATTTGTCACATCATTTGCCCATTTGAATCCTGAAAATTCAAATTACTGCCTAGTCATCAATAGCGCTACTAGAATAACGTTATTCCTGCAACGTTGATGTAATCATGTTGGGACATGTTCCAACCATCCCGATCTTGTTATGATTACATAAATCATGGGCGAATAGACCTGCATGTACTCCACGATACCACCTGAATCGATTATTCATTCCAAACTGTTGCATGATGAGATCATTCTGTACCTGCAAGGACCCGCTACAAATCAGTTCAATTTCCAACATCATTATATAACAATGTCACTTGTTGTTCTAATTCTGTCAGGTTATATGCGTAGATATCCTTTAGAAGAAGTTGCTATATAGTAACATTTGCGGGTTTTAAATTCACCTTCTAACAACACCGATTTGCAACACCGCATTATCGATATGGCGCCTAAGAAAAGTGGGCAAATTGTCAGATTGGAACCTGAGGGCGCCGAGCTACTCGAAGCATATCCACAGATGGAACAAAGGTTTAAAGACATTGGTTGGTTGGAATTCTTCACCACCTTCCAAGGTCATGAAGAACAGGTATCTATGGTGTTTGCACAGAACTTTGATGGTTTCAAAGTGGTGATCGATAAGTTGTTGATGTTGGTGACAGAACAATCCATCGCCAAAGCTTGCAGATTGACAATTGGAGGAGAATGATAGTGGAAAAAAGAGCATGTAGTCATGAAGTTTGTCAACCAATTCTTGCTAAAAGATAAGAAAAACACGGATTGGAAAAAAGGAGTCCCTCACAGCTGGATTAGACAAGAGTGGCATATTGCTTTGATCATAATTCATAGATATATCACCTGCAAAGGCATATTTTCGCTGGTTTACATCTACCATATTAGGTTGTTAATGCATATCAATGGTCACTATTCCTTAAATATACCTTACTTTCTACTCAAAAGCCTATCGAAGATGTCAAAAAGGGTGCAGTCACACCCCACCACAACAAAAGGTAGCCTGTTTCATCAAGTTCTAATTAAGACTCCAGTTGTTTCTTCTCTGAGTGAAGTACAAAAACCCTGGAACTGGTTGATCCAATCCCTAAATCCTGATCCACAACCAAGAAAATAGAAAAGGGGAAAAGGGAAAAGGTATTTTACACAGAAATAGAGTATTCCAGTTGATGAAACTCTTGTTAAAGAAGAAATGTCTGCCATCAGGGTGACAAGGACCAATAGAGGTAAAACACGCAAACTGGATGCAGAAATCGAAATGTTTTCTGAGGAAGATGTAAAAATGGAAGAAGATTCAGATGAGGATTATGATATTAAAACCACATTCAAGCATAAACCACAAGCAACCAGTAAGAAAGGTTCCACAGTCAAAAAGAAAAAGAAGAAATATGTGCCTATGTCTCAAAACCCTAGGAGAAATTCTACTAGAGTTACTAACAAATACAGGCTAAGGTCCAAAGCTATGTTCGAACCCTCGATCAAAGAAGAAGATTTCATAGTTATAGAAGATCATTCTGAGGACGCTAAAGCAGGTATCAGAGAAAAGATAGGAAAACCTCCATTACATAAAGAACCAGCAGAAAGAGGCAAGCAGACTGCCCCATTTCCTATAGGACCTGTAACAAGAGATACTACCAGATTATCAAGAGCTAAATAATTTGCTAAAGGTATCAATAGGGTTTCTGAAAATAAAGAAAGAAAACCTATAGATTAAGACCATATATCAGATATCCCTGAAGCCATGGATTCAACTAGCTCATATGATGATCATAGCTCAGGATTGGATTCTAAATAAAAAATTAAACTAAGAGAACCTAAGGCTTCCATAGATCTAAACGAGCCTGTACCTACAGAAGATTTTCTAGAATTCAAGGTTAAGGTCATAACTAATAAAGAGAGGATCAGAGAACTTCAGAGGATGGTGAAGTAGTTGAATAAAGAAAAGGCTCATGTAGAGCAATGGAGTGTCGGGCAACAGGAAAGGATACAAGTTTTCAAGAAGAAAAAAATGGAACAAAGAGCATTGATCAAAGAACTTAGAGAATCTAACTTCAAATTCTATTGGCACAACATTGTGCTCACCTCTAAGATGAAACAAAAGATTGCTAAAGCTAGCACTGTTATCATATCATGATGACCTTATGAAGGAACTTGCATAGCTTTTGGATCTTTGATATTTACCAGGAATGAGGGAATAGTTACTTATTTTTGGATTGTGAAAATTGAATACCTCGAAATGCATGACTAAATCGAACCAATTCCCATTTTGTAGGATCAAATGTATTGCTGAAAAGATCATTTGAGATTAAGTTGTTGAGATGATATCTATTTTTGTAATGTAATTGCTCCTTTTGAGCTAACCTCCCTAGTAGATAGATGTTAATCATATCTTATCATTAATACCATACTAGAAAATAGGATCTGAGATATTTTGGATAGTTTAAATAGATAGAAGAAAGACTTTGTTCAGGTCGAAAAATTGGAGATCCAGGGAACATGTTTTGAAACTCCTTGTAATACATTACTATTTTATTTGAAACTTAATGGGAAATGCATATTGATGGTTAGACCTTCTCTTCTTCTCTATTCTTTTTCTCTTCATGCTTGAGATCATTTATCAAACTACAATGCATTGTTTTCTTGATTATTAATTGATACAGTAAAGAATTTGTTGTGGTGATTATTTTCAAGTTTTTTTTATTTCAGGTTGATGTTCTTGTTTCTTAATGATATTTTGAGATAAGAATTTCATGTGAG
The DNA here is from genome assembly GCA_009831015.1 of Picea engelmannii. NCBI lineage: Eukaryota > Viridiplantae > Streptophyta > Pinopsida > Pinales > Pinaceae > Picea > Picea engelmannii. Next base: position 514,050 of record ML786650.1, on the reverse strand, counting down.
GTTGACAAATTGAAACCATCATTTTCTCTTTTCCTTATTTGTCTAATTCATCTATGTGACTACTCTTTAACTAGTCAATGGGATATCGTTTGTTCTTATTCTAAAATTCTTGTTTACCTTGAAACCTTGAACCAGTTTTCAACCACCTTATTTAAAAAACAAACCATTAAAATTCTCAAAAATGCTTTTGCAATAATATTATGATGCCCTAGCTTCCCCTCTCATAGTCAAGTGTAACTTTAGGGACTAACACCCATGATCCTAGCACAACAATTTGTTCCTTCCCTTCCATGTATTGGAGATCTCCTTAAGTTTGGCATGTAGTTCCTAAAAGAGATAAGTTCATAGATCCCCCATCCCCACCCCAACAGATAGAGCCGTAAAACTTCCATGAATGCAACAATCGTTTAAGGGCCGGGTCTTCCTTCCCTTGGATGTTGTATTGAATCTATAGGGAAATTCCTATGCCATGATTCCATAACAATAGTAGCATTGTCTAACTGGCTGAGAAAGTAAATACGACAAGTCGCCTAAGTGTCGTACCAAGTAATTAAAATCCTCCACTCCAGCAAGTATTGTGAACGCCCCTAAATATCTCTCTGTTGAATGCCCGTAAAATGAATGCTCTAAGTTCAACAGGTAATTGAGTTGGTCCATCAATATAAAAAGTACTTTGGGTATGTGGCACTCACATGAATGCAATTAGGAAGACCAAATCCTACCCCCTACACAAAGCATTGGTCAAAGGAAAATGGTGGTTTGGAAGCACGCAGGTACAATTCTCAAAGTGAAGGTAAGTTATCCAGTATATAGAGGGATGAAGTGAGGATACCAGGCCGTGAGTTGGTTCTCTGTTGTCATACATCAAAATGATGAAAGGTAAGTTGAGTTCATATTAATGCTAAAAGTAAGTGCAAACCTACCTCCCCAAGCAAGTCCGTGAATGTTAATCAGGTAAGCGAGCCTATGCAAGGTTTGTAAAGAGAAAAGGTGGTAGCAGTAGGGCCAACTGAAGTATTCAAGTAGGCATAGGGTATTCAATTAAGTTCCCACCCAAGAACGTAACATCATCTCATCTCATAAGTCTTTAGTAAATCCAACCCAACAGGGTTGTTTCCACACACGATTCCACGACTGGTTGTGTCTATAGGTCCAACAGAAAGTAATCCTGTAGGCTTCTAAAGTCAATATGATCTAAGTGCCCAAGCCATATGAAGTACCAAAAAATTTCCAAAATCATACTATAGTTACAAAAAGGATTGCATTGTAGAAGTGTTAAAAATAGATATGATAAGTCGGGCTTTAATTTTACTCAGCCTACAAAGGGCACTATCACGGCAACAAATAAATTTATATTGTTTACAGCTATTCATTATTGGAGCCATGAGTCATGAATATATTCTACGAGGCCATCCTTGGTTTTCCTAGTTATTTTCCATAACCCTTGATCCACTGAACTATCCTTTGAGTCATGAATATATTCTGAGAGGTTAGCCTAGGTTTTTCTAGTTATTTTCCAGTGAAAAACCAATATTTGAGAGGTTGTCTACTTCTTGGTTCCTATTACAGTACACATGATCAAATGTGATATGAGAGAAGTAACTCATCATGACTTTAATGTCTTGAAATAATTGGAGAAGATTTTTACTTAACAATACGAATTCCCCTTTCATCCAATTTATAACCATAAAGGAATATCGATAAATATGAATTCCTCACAAACATTTTTTTTCATTTCCAATTCCAAATAAGAAGGAAATGGTTTGGTAATTTGAAAGTTGTGTAATCATCCATGCCCCTAAGCAAGGGGGGTCTCCCTTGGAGGCTCCATAAAAAATTCCAAGGCATATATTTTTGGATTTGAGTTTACTGTTAAATTCCTAATGAAAAGTTTTTTTGGAATTATAGAAAAGTTGATAAAATGGACATGCTTTGCAGAGCACATTGCAGAGGTGAGGGGTCCGTATCCTAATTTTTTTTGTGAATTATATTAATCCAAATACCCTAGTCTATAGTGAGGGGAATTATCTTGAAATTTGTTTTTATCGGTTTTCCTAGCCAAGAGTTTAGAGATTCTACAATGATATACCCCACCAAACAAAAGAGAGACATATTACCCTCTATATATATGCCCAAACTTCCAAGGAAAATTTGCACCTAATGATAAATTTGTGATTTGTTTTGGAGTCTTTATTGCAAAGACAACATCTTCTTCGACTTTGAAGGTTCCTTCATTGTAGTTTTTCATGAGCAAGTGACTTATTGTGTAACAATATCCACTTACATATTTTGGTTTTTGTTGAACACTAAAGCTTCCAGAGTTTCCTCTGCTACCATGGTGGAGGATCAACTCTATTTTCCTACATTATTACAATGTAACCTAGCCTTGGTACATATTGTCTTAAGGGTCCATATAAGATGATATTCCCAGTCTGAGAATGAAACAAAGGTATTCTAGAGAGATCTGATATAGTTGTTCCACAAGAGATCATAGTGTATTGTGGGTCCTAGCTCTTTCCAAGACATACACCAAATTTGTAATGAGACATAATCTCTTTGCATAAATTGACTTAGACAGTATAAACCTCCCCCATTGACAAAACATACCATATTGTCTAGGATTAAATTATTTTCTTTTCTACCTATCAAAGGATCCTTTCATATAAGAATGTTGGCCATGTTTCTTATTTTCCAAATCATCCACTTACCAATAAGAGGTAAAGCATTTAAAATATATTTCCAAATGATAGAACCATTTTCCACCTTCTTATTAGGATTCCTTATCCAGTTGACCACTAAGTCCTATGCAAAGTATTTTTCAATTATGGCTTGAGCCCATAGACCCATTCCTTGAATGAGCCCCCAAAATGTTTTTGCCTCCAAATATTTGGAGAATAGAATGATTCTTTCTAATACCAAACACCAATACATTTTGGGGTACAAAATTTACTCTAGGAGGCTAAGACCAACCTTTTTTTTCCAGCACTCCATAACCACAAAAAATTTAAATAGAGTTGTCTTATTTTTTTTAGAATAACTTTAGGAATCCAAGCCAAAGAGGTCTAGTAAACTGAAATGGCTTCTAGAATAGCCTTGAAAAATACTAGTCTCCTTGCTCTAGAGATACATTTATTGAATTAAGCATTGAATTTATTTTCTAATTTTGAAAGAAGCCACAACCAACCATTTTTCTGATAACCATTATATTTTAGCAAGAATCCCATGTATTTTATTCCCAAACCTATATCCCGAACTAGAAGAGAGAGTATTTGTGAGATGTTTTCTTTTTCCTACTTACTGATACCTGAAGTGATTAGGGAGATTTTTTCCTTGTTTATCAACATATCCATGGATTTGTAGAGTATATTTAGGATATCATTGAAGCACTCCATTGATATTTTAGATCCTTCATAGAAAACTAAAATGTCATATACAAAGAAGAGATCGTATATTGTATAGGAAGGACCTGCAAAAATACATTTAAACCTTCTCACAAGTATTGCTTCCTTCAATATTCTACTATGACCTTCAGTGAACAAGGGGAAAAGGAGGGGGGAAAGAGGAAAAACATGTCTAAGTCCTATTTTTTCTTTGAAAAAAGGAGTGTTTGATATGTTTATGAGTAAATAAAAGGAGTTAGAGTTAATATAACTGAGTGTCCAAGTGATGCAAGAGTGACCAAAACCTAGATGAATGAGAAGTAGTATGATATATAGTCAATTAAATCTATCAAAATACTTAGATAAATCCGCCTTTAAGGTGACATATTTCTAATCTCCAATTCTAATAGAATGTAGGCCTTCTTGTGCTAAACAAATATCTTCATATATATTTCTCATTTTAAGAAACACAAATTGTTCTATATAGATATGCTTTGAGAGATCATCCTTCCATATACTAGAAATCAACATTGAAATAATTTTGTAAATATTATTCCAAAGTCAAATGGGCTTGAATTGATCAAAGTTTGCAAGGTTGTATGTCTTTGTGATCAAAGCTATGAAGGTAGAAATAAAAGTAGCTAGAGCCTTTTTAGTAATCCTATAATATTTAGTTACCTTTACAAGATAATTCCCTAGAATGTGAAAGCAGGTCAAGGAGAACTGTATCGAGTGTCCATCCAATATAGGACTTTCACCTTTTTGGAAACTATGTAGGATGATAAGTAGTTCCTCTTTGGTGATTTCAGCCATGAGATGCATGTTTTCCTATTGATCAATGAAAAGAGGGAAATGATTGGTGACATTTAGAATAACATCTATGATTTATATAAAATCTTCCTTCAAGAGAAGGTGAAAGTGGTATATTTCTTGTTTAGCGAGGTCAAAGAAAGAGGTGGCTCTATTCCCTCTCATCCTATAAATTCCCCAAATAGTATTTATTGACTTATTGTTTTTTTCATATTGGTGGAAGAACTTTGTATTTTCATCTCCAGCTTGAAGTTGAATTTTCATCCTCCATTCCTTTCCCTAGCCTAGAAGAATCTTCCTCCTATTTTCCTCCAAGGATATTATTTCATGCTTTTGGAGATTTGATAAAAATCCATATCCCTCACCCTAGTAATAGTTTATATATTCATTGTTAGGATATTTAGACACTTAGGAGTTAGTAATATCTACTTGGTCTATTGTGTCATTAGGTAAAAGTGTGTTTTATAGTGTGTTTCTTTAGTATGCATTAGTATGCATTTGTAGTTAGGAATTCCAATGGTCACGATATGTTCCCGACATAGAGTGATCCGATGGTTCATACTCTCCTCGATCTTAACAACCATTGATCTGTGGCTTAATACTTAATTGGTCCATGATCTCTATTTAAAGAGCATGGAGGGTCATTTGTCGATGATCGATTGTGAGAAACTCTCTTGTAAAATATCTTTGTAATATTTTTCTTTGCATTAATAAACTACTCCAAGTGGCCGCGTTGGTTGGGGCCGTGGATGTTTCCCCGTAGGGGTTTTACCACGTGAAAACATCCGTGTGTTGATATTTGATCTGGTTATGTGAGTGGTTACTGAAGGTGTTCACCCTCTGTTGGAATACCTGTGTTTTCAAACATGGTATCAGAGCATGTTTGAATACCTACTCCTGTTGTAGATCGAGATCGTGAAGCTGAGTTGCCTCATCTCCATTTTCTGAAATTTTTGTACATTTTTGGGCTGGCAGGACTGTTCCATTGCATCCGTAGCACTCACTTAATTCAGGAACACTTTTTGTTTCACTCGAAAAGGTTTCTGTTTTCCCAAGATACGACCATTACAGTCATATCCAGAGGTATAAATCCTGAATACGCATTTTTTAAATTTCTGTAAAGTTTTATTTTGATTTTATTTCAGTTTGTATTTTTTATTTATGAGTTGCTACTCTTTTAGATCTGCATATGCTCTTTTCCCCGCGCTCTATGTGATCTTGGCAAATCAGAAACAGATAGGAAAAGGTGCATCTTCCAGGTAAGCTAACTGAGATCTAACCCTTGTTGTCATCGAGAAGCGAAATTTTTTTCTTGTGTGAAAATAGTTTTTTTTTAGCATGCTCTCCAAGGTCGTCTTCCAAAACAACAACAACAACACCCCCAATCGTCCTTCTGAACATTAAAATATGTTTTTCTAGACCATTTAGTTAAAACTTGCCTTATTAAGTAAGAGGTCTTGAGTTCAAGTCTCTCTTTTGTTACTTTTTTTGAAAAAGTTCATGCTAAAAATTGTAAAGTGCATTTCACTTCAAGTATAAAAGTGAAT
>ML786650.1:497749-508263 GCA_009831015.1 Picea engelmannii | reverse complement strand
TAAGGTAACTTCATTGTAAAAGTGATCCCCACTTCTCTTTATAAAAGTGGGTCACTTCATAAAGTAGCTTACACTATCACGTGGTTATTTGGTTACCGTTTATGCCTTTTTTTTTAAAAGGGCATAACTCTCACATCGAAAGTACGTTTTCAGTGCCGTTTTTTTTTTTAACCACATAACTTTTTGAGATCTTTCCATCCAAATCATTAGTTTTAGTTTTTAAATCCAAACTATCTGTATATTTAATATGGCTTCTACAAGTATTGTCTTTCTTACCAACAACAACTACTTCCAATGGAAATCCCATATGGAAGATTTATTAAGAAGTAAAGGCCTATACTAGATTACCTTGGGAAAGGAAACAACACCCACTGATGATGATAAGAAAGACAAATGGGATAATTAGAATGATGAAGCACGTGGACTAATCATAATGTCCATCTCTCCTGATTTAAGGTACCACCTTCAAGGAATTGATGACCACGAAGAAACTTGGAACACGATTGAATCTGTGTTTGGTAAACTCAATATTATTCGAGCACAATGGTTACAAAATCAAATAATGACCTTGAGTCCAAGTGATTTTTCATGCCTTGGAGACTATCTATCTAAGTTTAAAACACTCATAATTTTATGTGAAGAATGTAAGATAAAAATGGAGGAAGAGCGTTGCATATATCTTATTCTTTCTAAGCTAGGTAGTGCATATTCTGTGTTTGTATATAACTTTTATGCCATGAGAGAGGCTCTAGGGAAAGCTTATGAAAAACCCACTCTTGATTCCTTTTGTGCTTCTTTGATTAGAGAGGAAGATAAGCTTGTACAACTTGGAATGATCAACATTGCAGGTACCTCCAACAAAGCCTTAGTTGCCCAATAGAAAGATAAACCCAAGTATCCCAAGAAGCAACATCCTCTCTACAACAAAAAACAACATAAGGGTCCCAAACCCGCTCAGACAACATTAGCTCCTAATGGTGACAAAGGAGCAAAATATAAAAGTAAGAATACTAACAGACATTGCAACTTCTGTGATAAAGATGGCCATAATGAGTCCAAATGTTTCAAGAAGATGGCATCCTTAGAAGAAGCGATGAAGAAGCACAATATCAATATTGATTCTTCTTCTTCTTCTTCTTCTCATGGACATGCACTTTCTGCTTCTGGTTTCTCCTTCAATACACCTTCTACTACTACTTCTTCTTCTGATGAGTGGCTTATTGATTCAGGAGCATCTTATCATATGTCTAAGGATAAAGCCATATTTTCTACTCTAAATGAATGTAATACCAAGAAAATATTTGTTGGTGATGATAGATCTCGTAGTGTTGTAGGATCTGGAATAGTTCAGGTAGAAAATGGTCATTTCAATGATGTATTATGTGTTCCAAATATTTCTTGTAACCTTCTATTAGTATATCAAATCACTCATTCAGGTGAAGGTAAAACCGTAGAGTTTTCACCTCACCGAGTTGTAATCAAGGATCTAAATGATCCTAAGCATGTTCTTGCAACTAGAATTGCTGATGATATTACCAGGTTGTACAAATTTGACAACTTTGGGTCATCAAATTTTTCATCAGTTTTTGTTGCTCATATTGATGACTTGAGCAAACTTTGGCATCAGTGGTTTGGTCATCTAAACTATCTCTCATTGCAACAACTATGTAATCAACCTATGGTGATTGGTCTTCCTCTTGTTTCATGCAGAGATGGTGTTTATGTCGGTTGTGTTCTCGAAAAACATCATCAGGACAGTTTTGACAAATGTGCCTCTTGGCATGTCTCGGTCCCTTTACAGCTTGTTCACAGTGATTTGTGTGGCCCACTTTCTTCTCCTTCCTTTTCTGGATGCAAGTATTTCTTAACTTTCATTGATGATTTTTCCAGAGGTACTTGGGTTTACTTCTTAAAACTTAAGAGAGAAGTTTTTGACAAGTTTTTGGCCTACAAGGCCCTTGTAGAAAAGCAATCTGGACATCAAATTCAAAAGTTAAGAAGAAATAATGGAGGTGAATATGTGAACAATATTTTTACAAGTTACTGCACTACACAGGGCATCCAAATGCAACACACTGTTCCATATACACCACAACAAAATAGTGTTGCTGAGAGAAAGAACCGCACATTAAAAGAAATGGGTATTTGTATGATCCAATCTAAGGGATTAAGTCTAAAGTATTGGGCGGAAGCAATCAACTCTGAAAATTACATAGTCAATCGCACTCCCACAAAGGCTCTTAAAACTATAACACTGGAAGAATCTTGGACTAAAATTAAACCAAATGTAAGTCACTTCCATGTATTTGGCAGTATAGCATGGGCTCACATTCTTGATGAGAAAAGGGAAGCATTGCAGCCTAAAAGTGAGAAGTGTATATTTGTTGGCTATTCTAAAGATGTCAAAGGTTACAGACTTCTTCAATCACATTGTAATGTAATTATTATTAGAAGAGATGTTAAATTTGATGAAAATCTCTTGGATTGCGAGCCTAATTTGACGATTGTGCCTTCTTTGGCCTGCGAGCCATCTTCAACATTTGTGCCTTCTTATGATCTAGTTTCTTCTTCAGATGATGACAGTGAGGATGGAAATCCACCTCCGTCTGCTCACCCTCCTCCAGATGAGTCCTTTGAAACTGAACCAACACCAACTCCATCGCTTCCTTGATGGGTCCGTTCAACACGAGAAGCAGTTGGTGATCTTGTTGGTGATCCTTCAGATCAACATTAGACACGTTCATAGTTCCAGCAAGCCTCTTCTCTTTTGGATCAAGTTTCAGAAACTCATGATCCAAAGACAATTGCAGAAGCTTCAGGTCATCTAGATTGGGATGCAACAATGAATGAAGAGTATCGTTCTTTAATGGAAAACAATACCTGGGATCTTGTACCTCTTACAAAAGGAAGAAAACTTGTTATATGAAAATGGTTTTATAGAACTAAGTATGCATTAGATGGAAGTGTTGAAAGACACAAGCCTCAGTTAGTTTCCAAAGGATTTTCCCAAGTTGAAGAAATTGACTATAATGAAACATTTTCCCTTGTAGCAAAAATGAATTCCATCCGCCTTTTTCTTGCCCTTGCTGCCTCACATAAATGGGAGGTCCATCAAATGGATGTTAAATCTTCCTTCTTGCATGGAGATTTGCAAGAATAAATCTACATGGAACAACCTCCTGGCTATGTCCACAATGACTCTAGCCTGGTTTGTTGCCTCAAGAAATCTATTTATGGTCTCAAGCAAGCTCCCCGAGCTTGGTATACCAAAATGGATAGCTTTCTTATTGCCACTGGATTCTCTAGATGCCATTCTGATCCTAATGTCTATACCAAGAAAGTAGGAAGCCATCTAATAATCCTTGTCCTTTATGTTGATGACCTTATCCTTACTGGTAGTGACTCAAAACTTTTAAACCATGTGAAAACCAACCTTAAGAAGAAATTTGAAATGACAAGCTTAAGCTTTTTGCACTATTTCCTTGGCCTCCAAGTTTTGCAAACCAATGACGGAATTTTTCTTTCCCAGTCTAAGTATGCTTGTGACCTTCTTCGTCGCTTTCACATGGACGATGTAAACCAACCCCTTCTCCCTTCCAGTATGGAGTCAAGCTTTCTGCCACCTATACTTCTCCTGAAGTTGATGCCACCCTGTATCGTCAGTTAGTTAGTAGCCTCTTATACTTGACTCATACCCGTCCTGATCTTTCCTTTGTTGTTGGTCTTGTTGCTTGACATATGAAAACACGCCATGAAATCCATTGGAAAGCAGCTAAAAGGATACTTCACTATGTTCATGGTACAGTTAAGTTCAAGACACATTACAGTTCAGGGGGGACTCCCTTATTGGTTGGTTTCAATGATTCAGATTGGGTCGGTGACCTCGATGATCGGAAGTCTACTGCAGGTTATGTTTTCAGCCTTAGTTCAGGACCTGTCACTTGGGCCTGTAAGAAACAACATGCTATTGCAATTTCTTCGGCAGAAGAAGAGTACCGAGCAATGGTAAATGCAAGTCAGGAAGCCCTGTGGCTTTGACAAATCCTTTTAGAGTTTGGAATCCATCACCCGCATCCGACCAGCCTTTGGTGTGACAATCAGAGTGTCATCAAGCTCGCCAAAGACCCATTTCAACATCAACACAACAAACAAATTGAGCTACAGATGCACTTCATCAGAAAGATCATTCATGATCAAGTTATTGAAGTGCTCTTTTTCCCTACAGAAGATCAAGTTGCAGACATTTTCACAAAGTCTCTTACAGAAGTGAAGTTTTCCAAACTTCAATCTATGTTAGGAGTTCATGAAGTTGTCATTAAGGGGGGATAGGCTCTAATGTCTCCTTCCTTATCCTATTGTGTCACTATTGTAAATCCTTCAATCCTATCCCAAGTTGTTCTTAAGGGGGGATGTTAGGATATTTAGACACTTAGGAGTTAGTAAGATCTACTTGGTCTATTGTGTCGTTAGGTAAAAGTGTGTTTTATAGTGTGTTTCTTTAGTATGCATTAGTATGCATTTGTAGTTAGGAAATCTGACAGTCGCGATATGTTCCCGACATAGAGTGATCCGACGGTTCATACCCTCCCCAATATTAACGGCCATTGATCCATGGCTTAAGACCCAATTGGTCCATGATCTCTATTTAAAGAGCATGGAGGGTCATTTTCTGATGATCGATTGTGAGAAACTCTCTTGTAAAATCTCTCTGTAATCTTTTTCTTTTCATTAATAAACTGCTCCAAGTGGATGCGTTGGCTGGGGCCATGGATGTTTCCCCGTAGGGTTTTTACCATTTGAAAACATCAGTGTGTTGATCTTTGATCTGGTTATGTGAGTGGCTACTAAAGGTCTTCACCCTCTGTTGGAATACCTATGTTGTCGAACATTCATCTCCAAGTCCTCCAACACTCTATCATCCCTCTTTTGTTTCTCTTTATACCAAGAAATACCAGTTGGCTTTACTCTTTTAATATTTCAATGATATTGTAGAGGAGAGAATTCTTGGGAGGAAGGAATAAAATGGTATCCAACGATTTTGAATAATATCCCAAAAATATTTCCCTTCCATATAATATCGGTTGAGTTTGAAGGGGATGGGGGGTTTGTAAAGGAGGGGGTCTATTTCCATTATGATGGGACCGTGATCAAAGTCCCCTACTAAGGAAAATAATTTCCTTATCTATAAATTTCTTCCAAGATGGATTCAAATACTAGGTATATGTTACAACACTTTTCCACTCGTGCATCTAAAATATGCATGTTCCTTTATGCAGGGGGAAATTATCTTGGTTATAAATATATTATTCCAGTCGCCTCTAGGTTAGTGATGAAGAACTCCTCATTGAAGGGAAGTAGTCCTCATGATCCCGTGACATCCAAAAAACACTAATCCGTTGACCCAGATTAGATTACAACCTTAATTCATTAACCAAAATTAGAAAACCATGGGATGAAATACCCTATGCCACTAAACCATGAAAGGTGAAAAAACCATCCCCACAAAATGAAATAGACCGCCCAAAAATTTGACGAATTAAACCACCAAAAACAATGTTCAAAGGCGTCTCCCTTAAAGGGGGACCCACAATCGTGCAATGAATATAACACATACCCAAAATTCTCCTTCTTGTTTTCTTTTCATAGAGGGGTCACAAGATCTCATGATAAACAATCTAGGGAATAAATTCCCATTGATTTTTTACACCAAGAGAACTTCTCATTTCTCACAGACCTTGTTCATGAATCTCCAACATTCTCAAAAGTGTCCACCTTAACCGGAAGCACCTTCTTCTCTTCAACCATGTCTCTAAAAAAATGATACTAAAAACTAACATACTTTGTATTAGGATGATAAGGTGGATTCCTTGATAGGAAGATTTCACTATGAATGTCACAATCTATCCTTACAGCTTTTTGTACCAACCTAATACCTTAACAAAATATTTGTAACCATATTTATTCCTTGCTTGCATGAGTGGCTACCTTGTATTTAGATTCTAGAGTTGAGAGTGCCAATACAAAATATATTTCACTCATCAAAATTATTTATCCTCCAAATATGTTAAACACATACCCTCTTATATGTCTTCTGCATATATTTTTGGATTTGAGTTAGATATTGAATGCCTAGAGAAGAGTTTTTTTGGATTTTTGGAAAAGTTGATAAAATTGATAATCTTTGGAGAGAAAATTGTAGAGGTGAGGGGTCCTTATCCTAAAAAATAGAGTTATTTATAGAAATACAAATACCTTGGGATAAAGTGAGGGGGATGGCATTGAAATTTATTTTTTTCGGGTTTGTCATCCAAGACGTTATAGATTCTACAATGGTATACTTTTCCAAACAAAAGAGACACATATTCCCTCTATATATCTTCCCAAATATTCGGGGAGAATTTGCAGCTAATGATAAAGTAGTGTTTTGTTTTGGAGTCATTCCTACAAAGACGACAATTTCCTTCATTGTAGTTTGTCCCAAGTAAGTGCCTTATTTTGCAACAATAGCCACACAAAAAAATTGTTTTTTGTTGGACACTTAAGCTTCCATAGTTTCATCCCCAACCTTGGTGGAAGATTGACTCTATTTTCTTGGGCTACTACAATGTAACCTAGCCTTGTACATATCATCTCAAGGGACCATAGGAGATTATATTTATGGCCTGAGAATTCAAAAAAATTATTCTATAGATATATGATATAGTTGTTCCACAAGATAACAAAGTCTCCTATGAGTCCTAGTTCATGCCAAGACACCCATCGGAATTTCCATGAGACATAGTCGGTATGCATACATTGACTTAGATAGTAGCAACCTCCCCTATTGATGACACATAAAATATTTTCTAGGAGTAAATGTTTGTATTTTCTACCTATCAAAGGATCCTTTCATATAAGAATGTGGGCCCTATTTCAAATTTTCCAAATCATCAACTTCCTAGTTAGAGGGAAAACATTTCAAATAGCTTTCCAAATGGTGGAACCATTTTGTACCTTCTTATTAGGCTTCCTTATCCAATCCAACACTGAGTCCTATGGGAATTACTTTTCCTTTATGACTTGATACCATAGTCATGTTCCTTGAATGAGCCCCCACACATTTTTTTCTACCAAAAATTTGGAGAATAGAAATATTATTTTTAATCCCTAACCCCCAATGGATTTTTGGGTGGAAACTTTCCTCTAGGAGGCTAAGACCAAGCTCTTTTTTTATGCACTCTCTAAACAAATAAAATGTCAATAGAGTTGTCTTATTTTTCCTAGAACACCTTTATTAAACGAAGCTAAATAGGTCTAATAAAATGAGATGGATTGTAGAACAACATTGAAAAATAATAGCCTCCTTGCTCTAGAGAGACATTTATTGAACTGAGCATTGAATTTATTTTCCAATTTTGTAAGAAACCATAACCAATCATTATTTTTATAGCGATTACATTTTACTAAGGATCCCAGGTAGTTTGTTCCCAGGTATATATCCCCAACTCGAAGAGAGAGTATTTATGAGATGTTTGATTTTTTCCTTCTCACTAAGACCTGAAGTGATTAGGGAGGATTTTTCCTTGTTTTTCAGCATACCTATGGATTTCCAGAATATATTTAGGATCTCATTTAAGTACTCCATTAATATTTTAGATCCTTCATAGAAAACTAAAATGTCATATACAAATAAGATATGAGAAATTTTATAGGAAGGATGTACAAAAATACCTTTAATCCTTCCCACAACTAAATTGCTTCCTTCAATATTCTGCTAATACCTTCCATGAACTAGGGGAAAAGGAGGGGGGAAAGAGGAAATTCATGTCTAAGTCCTATTTTTTCTTTGGAAATAAGAGTTGTTGATCTGTTTGTGAGTAAATAAAAGGAGGTATATCTAATAGAACTAAGATACTAGGTGATGCAAGAGTGACAAAAGATGTATTTTATTATTTTCAATATTCAAAGTATTATATTTCCTAGGTACTCTACCCTCTTTTAATTTTTCAGGCACTCCAACCTTTCATCAAATAAACAAAATACATTATTAATATGGGGACTCAGAACTGAGGTATTAAATTCCCATCCCCCTTATTTTGGCTCTGTCCTTAGTGCATATACAAAACATATATTCAAAATTTCAAAATTTTTGAAAAAGGTATGGGTACTCTTCCTGCATGGAATATTTATGCTCCCAAGTAGCATATTGAAGACCGTAGCCGGTTCACTGAACTTTTACTAGTTATATCACTCGATTCCAGATCATTTTTACTTTTGTTTCCAACATGTGCACTGGATGGATCTGAAAGTCTCCTTCTGGATCCACCTGAATCAAATCCCAATCAATAACATGGTTAGGATCATGTAAATATTTTTTTCAGCAAATAACATGAAATACATTATGCACGTTCATGGATGTAGGCAATGCAATAATGTATGCAATTGTCCCTATTTTTTCCAATATCTCAAATGGACCATAGAATTTGGTTGCTAGCTTTGTACAACTGCCCAACTTTAATGATCTCTTCTTGGGCTTCATTTTCAAAAGAACATGCTCTCCCACTTTAAATTATCTTGTTGTCTTATTCTTGTCTACATAACTCTTATGTCTATATTATGTTTCCTTCAAATTGTACTTAATTTTAACCATCTAGTATTCCACATCCTTCAACAATTTTGGCCCATGTACTACTTTGTTTATTGCATTGTCCCAAATTAATGGAGTATTTCATTTAATACCATACAAAGATTCAAATGGACTCATCTTTGGTGTAGATTGATACCCATTATTATAGGAAAGATCAACCAAATGCAAGTAATCTTCCCACTTAGATGGTTCATCCATCACATACATTCTCAACATGTCTTCAATCACTTGGTTGACTCTCTCTATCTTCCCGTATGACTGTGGGTCATTTGATGTACTAAAATTCATATTTACATCAAATCCCTTAAATAATCCCCTCCAGAAATTTGAAGTAAACTTAGTACCTTTGTTTGAGACAATTTCCTTAGGTATTCCATGCAACCTAGCAATTTCCCTAATGTAAATTTCTGCAATATCAGTTTCTATATGAGTCATCTTTACGGGCACAAAATGAGCATTCCTTTGTTAATTTATCAACCACTACCATTATTGACTAATGTTGTCTTTCTGTTCGGGGAAACTTAGTGATAAAATCAATGGTTACCACTTCTCATTTATTCTCTGGAATTGGTAATGGTTGTAGCAAACTCGTTGGGTTTCTATGTTCATCTCTCTCTCTCTCTCTGACATTCCATACATCCGACAATGTATTCGAAAACATCCTTCTTTATCCTAAGCCAAATGAATTGTCTTATTATTGTTGCAATTTTTTTCTAGTATCCTAGTTGTCCGACATATGGAACATTATTAATTTATTTCAGTACAAAATTCCTAAGTTCTCCAAAACTAGGAACATAAATTTCATTCTTATGCATAAGTAATCCATCTTCATTAATTTCATACTCTTTAAACTATTGTTGAACACTTTCCTATTCTATAATTTCCATTACCCGTAGGTAATGTTTATCTGTAACAACAACATCCAAAATTGTGTTCTTCAATTATGATTGGTGTGTACTAATGTTAGTAGCATGAATGAGATGTATCCTTTTGTTGATGAGTGCATGGACAACTTTGTTTTATTTTCCTTTGATATGCTTGATGTCAAAGTCATACTCACCTAAACATTATATACAACTTGTTTGTTTGGAATTTAAAGTTGGTTGTTCAAAAAGATATTCCAGACCACTATGGTTTGTTCTTAATTCAGATCATGGATGGCCTCTCTCTCATATTCTTTAAGATTTATGGACTCATAACTAATGACATGTCCATTTTGACTAAGGAATTCAACAAGTCCTTCCTTGCATGCACCTTTACATGACAAAAAATTATCATTTGGGTCAGCAATATTTAAAATAGGTGCACTAGTAAGTAATGTTTTCAACAAATTGAAATTTTCTTCACACTCTATTGTCCATTCAAAATTAATTCCCTTATTTTGTAAAGAAGTGGTGGGATGAGCTATTTCAGAGAATCATTTTATAGATATTCTATAGTAACTTACTAATCCCATAAAGGATATGACTTATGAAACATTTCCTAGTGTTGTCCATCCTCTAATGGCTTCAATCGTTTCAGGATCTACTACTATACTTTCTTCTAAAATAATGTGTCCGAAATAATGGATCTGTTCTTGGTAAAAATAACACTTGATTAAATGGGAATACAATTAATGTTCCCTTAGTAATTTCAACACCAACCTCAAGAGATGTTCATGCTCTTCCTTTGACTTAGAATAAAAGAGTATGTTATTCAAGAACACAATGAAAAGCTTATAAAAATAATTTATATGAATATGATATTCATTAATAACATAAATATAGTTGATGGATTCCTAAGTCCAAATTGTTAATGTTTTATGCTGATATTATAGTTCTTTGCATTTCATAAAGATAAGAGCATAATAACCACAAGATCACTAAGAAATACACATCCACAAGTACAC
>ML786650.1:433407-485834 GCA_009831015.1 Picea engelmannii | reverse complement strand
CCAGCCATATTTAATCCTGTCCATAGAAAACTTATTAAGCACTAAACCCCTATTAAATCTGCCCATTGTCAATAGGTGTACGCCTTTCAACGTAATAAACAAAAATAATATTTACGGAAATATTCATCATCATTAATGTTTATGATCAATAATTTTTCAAATAATTGTTTTTTCAACTTTCATAATGATGCAAACCCCACCCTCTCCTAGGGTCCATGTGACCTTCCGGTCTAGGATCGTTCATAATCGAGAGACGAATTATCTCTTTGGGCCTACTGAGCCCCCAAAATCCTATACAAAGGTCCTTTTATTCCATGCGCATGTCCAATAATGAACTTGCGGGCTCTTACTAAGCCCCTTTGCTTCCAAAATCAAATTCGGGCCCCTATCCATTTTCAATCTGCAAGAAATTGCACATGATCCTGGGTTGTGACCAGGCACCAAGAACTGGACACTATTTCAACACTTCGCCCTTCAACGATTTATATTCCTTACCCCTCAACTCCTATGAATGTGCAAGGATTGTGAACTACTGAAAAAGAATAAGCAACAAGATCAACGGTTCCCTATAGGCACCGCAATCGACGACTCACAATATCCACAGGGATTCAACTTCAATGATTTTCTATTTGTGTCCAATCCACATAAAACTCACAAAGTTTTAATCGTCGAAAGAGGAAAATCTCATATTCTCATTCCACCACTAGATTGATGACTCTACACCTCTTTCACAATCTGGGCTTCAATGATTTCTTTCCCGCTCCAACCCACAAAACTTACAAAGTGTCAAACGTTGAATGATGAAATGGCTAATCGGACGACTCTGATGCTACCCAGATCAACGACTACTATCCCACTTCTGTGCTTCAGGCTTCAACTAAGCTAGAGGGCTTACCTCTAAGGGAATAATATGTTATTATTATTATTTCCGAAATGTTAATTTGGACATGAACGATGTTATCCTAAGTTCTTGGAAAGGGAACAAGTGCGAAGTGGAACGCATGCGGCTATAGGAAGACAAGTGTCGACCTAGGTGCATGCAGTTATAGCTGAGAAAGCCAGCCTATTAGGGGGTTCGCTTGCCATTCCCGATCGACCTTCTAACTTTTTTTTGACTCTGCGATGGACCCCTACATAACCATGCATCTCTGTAAACCAGAACCATGAAGTTAACTTGTGTGATTCCGTGAACCCAATCTATCTACACTTGCAAAGCCGAGTTCGTACCTTAATCGTTTTTGGGTTGTTGCCTTATGTTTTCCTGAGTTGTACTAAACCATTGTTGTTTTCCTCACTTGGTGGGAGATGAGTCGAAGATTGGTTGAAGAAGCGGGTTGTCAGGCCCATGGTTGAAGAGGCAGGTTGTCAAGCCTGTGAGAAACTCTCTCAAGGTGAGAGAGTGTGCCTTGGAAGTGAATTCTCCTGGAAGGGGTCCTATAGCTGCTACAGAACTCTGACAATTATGGTTCGGTGTGTTGTTGAAGCCCAAGGAAAGGTAGGTTGAGTAGCCGATGGACTGTGGGACAGTGAAGGTGCATACTCCTGGGGTGGGACAGGCATGTGGGGAATGAGAGTCTATGAGCAGTGGGCGTAAGTGGATTCTGGGAGATAATCCTTTCTGTTGTTTTGTGCAACTTTCCTATTGACCTTGCCTAGCCTAGGAATCCCTTTCTTGATGGAGTTTAGTCCTAGCTCGGGGGTGACCCACTACTGAGCATGATGAGTAGCGTGGTCTATGGATGGGAGGTTCATGGAAGGTTTGCATGTAGTGGTGGTCTTCTATTAAAATATAAGTACCACTTTTATGTTCATTTACATGTTGTGTATTTGTGCATGTGTTATAATTGATGAGTAATGCTTGTATATGTTGTATGAGTAGGCTTACTATTATTTCAACATTAATCTGTGTATTAACGAAATATGTTGTATGTTTATGTTTATATATATGCACATGATAATCGTCATTTCTATGAGGTAGCATGTCCTAGCCTAGGTGGCCTCGATGTGTATGATGTTTTTGCAAAAATCTCTGTGTGGCATAACCCAACTGGTTTCTGGTTGGGTATGCTACAAATTGGTATCAATTTGGGATCAGAGCAGCCAAGGCTAAGTTAAGGTTGTTTGGGTAGTGTTATCTGGCCTGTTGGTGGTCGGGGATGTTACAATTTGGTATCAGAGCCAAGCTTTCAATGTTGAGCTTGGATGGGCCAAGTTAGTGGAAGTTGAAGAAAAAGTTTCAGAAAAGAATTGTTGTTGAAATGGACAAAATTCAAGTGCAAAACGATGGTTCGAGCACTGAGCCTAGATGGGTCGGTTAAGTGATCATGAGGACCAAGGTTTCATATAGAAATTATGTCAAGAGGAACCAATTTCGAACCTCAGATCATTCCTGAGTGCCAAGAGGTTACCTTCGCAGTGTTATGAAGCTTAGGAGGTGTAGCATTATTATAAAACTGCGAGAGACATGGTATTTGGCTGCAGAGAGAGAAATCACAACACTTGTGGTGTTGGGGCCATAGGATCTGTTCAGAAGGAAGGGAAATCCTTTGTGACTATCAGATTTGGAAAATGTGTAGAAGGGATAACTTGGAATCCCTTTAGACTTTGCGATGTCGGTGAATATTGAATCAAAAATAATAGAAAGGTCGAAACCCAAAACTCCGAAGTCCCGAGGGAGATCCACACCATAGATATTGGGATAATCTTTACCGTTAGATCTCACAACAAATCGTAATTTCAGAGTTCGATGATCGGGAGAAGAGAGATGTGTTGATGCATAAACTTTTGAAACTTCTAAAGTCCGAAAGTCTGGAAATGATGTGGCATGATGATGTCACTTGGATTGATGTGGACACATGGGTTGTGTGCCACGTATCAAGGCGTTTTGAACCCATGGGAGATTGAGATTCCATTTGGAACATGACACATGTCACCCATCTAACTGGGCCACATGTATGCCGCTAGTATTTTTCCACATGGCACTCTGTATGAGCATGGTTAGTGGGACCCGAGATTACATAACAAAGTTAAAGGTTGGAGGACCCACACTGGCATTGATCATGATACATCAAGATCGACGGCCACGAGGCATTGTGGGGACCCAAGTTGCACGAGATTTGATTCTCCAAGGTGGTCCCGCAATCCAAACTCTGGTTTCATCGAGGGGTTACATGTCAACGTCAGAAGAATTACGGGATGAAAGGCGGTTTACTCCAAACCACCATTGCATGCCCCCACAATTGGAAAGCATTAAGTGATGTGACGTAATGATGTCACCAAAGGTGACATGGGAATGTTTGGAGATTAACGATTCGGTATGTGTGAATGTGAAATTCCCCAAAGTTCTGAAGCTCCGAAGTATCGAAACTCAGACGCCTAAGGTTCCAAAGTGGGTATCAACCATGGATGTTGGGTAGTCGTGGACTATTGATCCACCTTACTTCGTGAGTTCATTAATTCGAAACTCTGAGAGACTGTTGAGAGGTACTTTGAAGAATATTGAAACTTGAAGTCCCGAGTAAGCGCTTATTGAGCTAGAGCTAGAACACAACCCATGGTTGCATGGGTTGGGGAATAATAAAAATGGGCTAGTGCCCAAAAGTTGTGTTAAAGAAAGGGAAAATGAGTTAGGAAGGAAGCTCGTGGGTTTCTTCTGGTTCAGACTTGCATCAGGAAGGTACTTAAGACCTTGGAACTTTATGATAGGGTCCAACAAATATCTAAGAGCCATTAGCTTAGAGAAAAGAGGTCGTTGCACAAGAAGTGCATCAGAGAAGAAGCACAAGATTTAAAGGATCATAGCTTTCTACTCAAGGCTCAAAATTGAGCAAAGAAGTCATGATTGGAAAGGTCTCGGAAAGAGGATTCCAGATGTAATGGTTAAATTAAAACAAAAAAAGTGCTAGAGATGTCTTCGAATAGAAGAAATAAGGAAGAAGGTCAGGGAAATTTCTTTATTCTACATTTGAGATTTTTCAGAAGTCATTGGATCATATGTTGGGTTCGATAAGCAACATGGAAACCCCAGATGGAATTCTCGTTTGGGGTAGACAGTTCAGGTTACAATATTTTCACATCAAATGTGAATGATAGGTGGAGAAATCCATCTGCAATACATGATAATGCATGAACTATAAGTTCATATGGAGATGAAATGCATGGGAATAAGGAGGGTTTTATGGAATATGAAATAGTTTGGAGACAAGATGTGACATCTCCAATGATCATCCCTGTAGATTGGAGATAAAACCTCCATTATTACTATCAGAATGCACAATGGAAGCATGGCATGAAGGTTATCAAATATGGCATGATAGAAGTTGAATATGCATGAGATGAATGAGAGGAATCCAAATAATGATGGAATGTTGAAAATTAATATCAGCATAATATGTGATGGCAAGTATGCAAAGTAAACGAGGAAAAACTCCTGGATGGAGTCAATTCCATGAACATCCTAAGATAATGGAAGAAGAAATTATGAGATAGATATCAAGCTAATAGGAATGCATGTCAACACTCTAGGAAGGAAAGCTAGAATAGTAGAGGATTGTTGATGCACTCCAAAGGTGTGAATGTATTTCCACAAGAGCATGGAGATATCAAGTCAAGATTAATTTAAAAGTGAAATGACTTCTAAAGAGAAATCAATAAGGAACCATGAAGAAGCAAACAGTTCTATGCATGGTTTTGAATGCAGAGGATATGGTGCCTGAAAAGAATCCATCTTAAGTAAAATAGATCCATGAGTGACGACCCAAAAGTTTGGAGGTATCACTTCAATCTATGATGATAAGGTAAAATAAGGAATTTCAGTTAATTCTATGTAGCTAGTAAAAGAGAAGCGGAGAGTACAAGAAAACCTCAAGTACTAAAGTATTCCATCAGAAAAGGGTTGAAGAAGTTCAGTTCTGACGAGTAACTAGATGTTGAAGAATCCAGAGTCTATAAAAAAGATTGGTTTGGAATTTGATTCATCCAAGTACGAGGTTGGAATAGTTGGAAACATGAAATTAACCAAAGTTGAAGGTTAATATCAGCTTAGTTTGGAGCTATAAATGCAAAGGCAACCAAAAGTGATCTGGCTAGAAAGTGCTCAGGAAAAAATAGTCATGTATAGTCACTACAATGAGAGCACAAGAAGATTCAGGAATCCGGGAAGAATTGAATACTTTTGGGATCAGCAAGGAAAAGCTGCACATGGGAAAGAAGTTGTTGAAATTGTGGTAGTGCTGCAACATTGAATTAGGGTTGGTTGAACAACCATAAGAAGAAAAATAATTCTTTCATGTTGCAAGTGTTGTTGATGATGTTGCTACATAAGGAGGGAAGCAACAGAAAGATGAAGTGTTGGTTATAAGTCGGATAAAAAAAGCATGAAATCTTCTACTACCATCAGACATTCAAGTAGTGTAAAATTTATTAATGGTAGGCATGCAGGTATGAGCTTTTATTACTCTTTTTTCATAATTGCTTAAGAGAATTTGGGTAAGAATTTCCTCAGCTAGAGTTATTTTATAAAATCATATGATTATATTATTTGAATGCATACCACTAGATGTGGTAAAGACTGGAGTCTTGTATTAATTCAAATATTTTTAGCTTATGAATGCACTGACATAGTAGAATTCCATGTTAATCTGGTTATGGGGTAATAACCAAAGAATTAAAAGATAAGAACTTGGTATAGGGATGAATGCCAATAAGCTAGTCATGTATGAGACTAGGACATGGTTGAATATGTCAAGGTACGGATATGGAAAGGTTATGAACACACAGGTACTAAAATATTCCTACCTTTAAATAAAACATGGACTGCAAGATTTTTGCTAATGCTAATGAAGACCATAGAATTATATTCTTGGTGTAGTCTTCGGGTCGAAAAGGAAGGCATCCAATTAATTGGGAAGACAATAGAAAGTGTGTGGAGAATGTGGCAACACATTGGCCAGAATTCCAGCTTAATGATGGTGAGATACATGACTGAGATAAAGAGAATTACGTAATCCAAAGCAAGGTGCACTCATTAATTATGCATTGAGAATTGCACTCATGCATAATCAGTGAAATAATTGTATACTAAATGCAATGGTTGAATGTGTTTTGTAAGTACATGCATATATATTATTGCATGGAAATAATTGTTACTAACGACTGAAATGTTGTTAACTCATGAAGTTGACATTTCAGGGAGGTGTTAGACATTGCAAGAGGAAAGTTGCAAGTCAAGTAGTCACATGAGCATTGACTACATAAAATTTTCTTGTTCAGAAAAATAAGTAATGAACTTACAAATATTATTGTGAACATGCATATGCATAGAATGACGAGTCATTTTATATTATTAAATTGTTGGGTAATTGTGATTGAATTGCTAGGTGCAGGAAATTCTAAGATCACTTCATAAGATTTTGTACATATCGCAATTGAATTTTGATGTACAACAAATACTGACAATTTGTTGGTTGTATGCAAGATGAAGGATTGCAGGAAAAATGGTATGCAGTTGGTTCTTGTGGAAAACCACAAGGATGGCTGCATTCATAATATGGAAACAACCAAGATGAATTATGAAATAG
Organism: Picea engelmannii; assembly: GCA_009831015.1. Lineage (NCBI taxonomy): Eukaryota > Viridiplantae > Streptophyta > Pinopsida > Pinales > Pinaceae > Picea > Picea engelmannii. Next base: position 479,256 of record ML786650.1, on the reverse strand, counting down.
AATTTCATGTTTTGGGGGAAAATTTGAATTCCCTTTTGAACTAAGTTGGAGTTCCTAAATGAATTATTTTATGTTTTATCATGATAAATGCATGTGGGTGATGCATATGAGATGATGTTGATTAAAGTTAGAATGTTGACTACAAAGAGTAGCTCAAGGAAGACGCTGATTGGAAATCTCTGAGGGTAGTTGGAACTTCGAGAGCCACGGTGCTATGAGACTTCCTGAGATGGCCTGTTGTTGAAGCCCAAGGAAAGGGAGGTGTAAGACGATGGACTGTGTGATAGTGAAAGTGTACCCTCTTGGGGTGGGACAAACATGTGGGGGAATGAGAGACCGTTGGTTGGAGTGCTGTTGAGGTTTGATACCTTGGCCTAGACCATGTGGATATGGATTGTGGAATGTGGTTATCTTGGGAAGCCATTGCCCCGATGGAGCCATAGCCCTGCTCAAGGGTGGAAGGTATTTTCAATCAAAAGATAAGTATCAATTCTCTATTCATTGTATGTTGTGTATCTTGTATATAGGTTAAAATATTATTAGAATTCCATGTAAATATATATATATATATATATATATATATATATATATATATATATATTGCATATATGTTCTAATGTTGCTTCTGAATGAATAGGTGTAGGAGCAGAGTGTTTATGTATGTGGAGCCATAGCCCTGTTAAGAGTTTATCAATAGGGAGATCTAAGGCTGGGTGGAATGCCATGGATCTACATCCATTCATTGTTTTCAATGAAGTTAATTGAAGCATGTAAAAAGGAACAATGAGTTGAATGCTTTCTTGAAGAAACTCTATGGAAGAGAGAAATTGTGTTTCACCTGTAGTATGAACAACATAATTATAGCTTGGAAGTAGAGCACCAGGTGGAGAATGGGCTTCCAATAGCTAAAGCTTGAGCTTTTTGAATAATTTTTGAATTATATATGTATAAACAATTTGCACTAAGGACAGTGCAAAAATAAGGGGAAGGGACTGTAATATCCCCCGGTAGAGCCCCAGTTGTAATTATGAATTGTAAACATGTTTATTAGGCTGGTGAGCCAAGTTATAATAAGCTAGGAGGCTTATGTGATGATTAGGCTAGAGAGCCTAGGATACTAAGGCCAAGAGCCTATTTTTTATATATAATTATGCAAAACCATTAATAAAAATATAGACGGACCATGAAGAAAGAGTGATGGGGGACTAAGCTCCACTAGATAAGGTAAGGGAGGGGGATAAGTGTCTAGGCCTAGAGGCTAAGATATAGTGATTACCTCTAATGGGGTAATATATTATTATTATTATTTCCTAAAGGCTAAGGTGGACATGAACGATGTTGTCATAATTTCCTGGAAAGAGAACAAGTGTGAAGTGGAACATATGTGGCTACAGGTAGACAAGTGTCGAACTGGACACATGCATTTATAGTTGGGAAATAGAGCCTATTAGGGGGTTCACTTGCCATTGTTGATCGATCGTCTAACCTATTTTTTCTTCTGTGATGGACCCCTGCATAACCACACATCTCTGTAAACTAGAACCGTGAAGTCGACCTATGTGATTCCATGAACCCATTATATCCGCACTTGTAGAGTCGAGTTCATACCTTAAACATTTTTGGGTTGTTTCCTTCTGTTTTCATGAGATGTATTGAACTATTGCTTTTCTCCTCACCTGGTGGGAGCTGATTCGAAGATTAGTTGAAGAAGCAGGTTATCAGGCTCATGGTTGAAGAGGCAGGTTGTCAAGCCCGTGAGAAACTCTCTCCAGGTGAGAGAGAGTGTTGTGGAAGTGATTTATCCTGAAAGGGGTCTCGTAGCTACTATAGAGCTCTGAGAATTCCAGTCCAGCCTGTCGCTGAAGCCCAAGGAAAGGGAGGTTGAGTAGTCGATGGACTGTGGGACAGTGAAGGTGCATACTCTTGGGGTGGGGTAGGCATGTGGGGAATGAGAGTTTTTGAGTAGTGGGAAGAAGTGGCTCATGGGAGAGAATCCTTCCTGTTGTTTTGTGCAACTTTCCTATTGACCTTGCCTAGCCTAGGAATCCCTTTCCCGGTGGAGTTTAGTCCTAGCTCGAGCGTGACCCACTGTTGAGCGTGATGAGCAACATGGTCTATGGCTAGGAGGTTTGTGGAAGGTCTGCACATAGTTGGTGGTCTTATATTAAAATATAAGTACCAGTTTTATGTTCATTTACATGTTGTGTATTTGTACATGTGTTATAATTGATGAGTATTTCCTGTATATGCTATATGTGTAGGATTACTATTATTTCCACATTAATATGTGTATTATCATAAAATGTTGTATTTTTATGTTTATATATATGCACATGATAATCATCATTTCTATGAGGTAACATGTCCTGGCCTAGGTGGCCTGGATGTGTATGATGTTTCCGCAAGAATCTGTGTGTGGCATAACCTAGTTGGTTTATGGATTGGTATGCTACAAATTGGTATCAATTTGGTATCAGAGTAACCTAGGCTAAGTTAAAGTTATTTGGGTAGAATTATTTAACCTATTGGTGGCCAAGGATGTTACACTTCGGGACTTTAGGGGTCTCAACTACTTCTTTCCAACTTTCCTCCGGAGTGCCTCTCCTTCAAAGTGTTGGATATGATGACGCATGTCCACCGAGATCAACGGTGGATATGAGATCCATTGTTTGGAACTTCATAAGCCTTGAGAACACCTTCCACAACACTTACTTGCTCTTGAAAAGCCAACCTTATGGACTGCAGAATCTGATGACACCTATCCTCCTTCTTCAACGACTGGGATGTGATCCGGGACTTCAGAGCTTCGGTATTTTTCAACATTCCTACACCTATGTTCTCCTAGACTGTCGGTCTTCCATATGCAACCATCCACTGACATGTGTCTAGGAAACAAACGGTCTTGATTCACTTCGACTCCCCACGACTTCGGGAGTTTGCTTCTCCTTTTCACACAAGTATGAAAAATATATGGATTGGCAAAGTCCTAAGAATGTTGGGGGGTTAATCACCGGGAAACTTACCTAGATCCAAGGTTTCATGATTCTTGCGCCTAGATCCAATGGTTGGAATTTTCCTCCTCTGCTACACACTCCTCCTTATGTTGGACTCGTATCCGACGATCCATATCCCAAAAACATATCTAATGGTTGTTGTAGCTTCCTCCTTTTCCTTCGCTTCACTCTCCTCCTGATGAAGTATTTTCTCAACCTTTTCAAAGGGTCAACCTTTGAACCCCCTTCGACGAGGCTGAATCCTCGGCCTTGATTCTACTAGACCTCCTAAGCTTGCGATACTTTTAAAATTCAAAGGGGCTTGACCCTTTGGAAGTTTCTCTCCTGCAGGGATTTATGTTTAGCCTCTTCTTACGTTCAAAATACGTTTCTCCTCATGAGATTTGGACATTGAAATAAGTCCTCTTTTCCCTCTCCTTGCGCTTCCTTCATAGTCTAGGACTGATAATGTCTCTGCCTTCTACACTCCTTACATAGGCCTTCCACATGCTTGTGTTATTCCTCTTGATCTTAAAATTACTCAAGTCCTAAGGGTATCGTTCCTTAACTCCTTCAAATAATTTCTTATGCCCTCCTGGCACTCTGCACTCATTCTCTTTATCTTGTTAAATAATTCATATGAAGTATTGGCACATGATTTCACTTCCCTTGCAGTTTAGCACTCAAGTCTCCTCCGAGTCTTAAATTCTAGTGTTCCCACTTGGAAATATTCTCACAAAATTTTAGAAAACATTCTAACGTACTCATTGATCTTTCTCAATGCACTCGTTGCAGATCCCTCATAATATTCAATAACTCTGGTTTGTCTTCTTCAGTGTGTTCAACAACTCTGATGCGCACTCCTTCCAGAATTTTCCCTTCTTCTAAGGTTGAGGTTTTTATGGTATTCCCACCTATCATTCTCTTTATTAAACTCAAGACAAAGTTCAAAATGCACTCCTTGCATTGGCTTCACATAGTTTTATCTAACTCTAGTGTGCACTCCTTGCACAATCCTAACAACCCAAAACACTTAGAAATTCATAAATATAGAGAAGTCTATATAAATCTGTAAATGTAACCTACTTGCACATCTACATCATGCATGAATAAACACATAAAACATTCATAAAATGAGCATTCATCACACATAAAAAAACAGAAACCCCATATGCAGGAAAAAATGTTTTTGTATTAGATTTTAATGTTTTTGTACAAGATGTATTTACAAAGGCTGGAATGCTACTTAGTATTCACCACTTTCTCTCCTCTCTTGAGCTCTCTCAACTCGGTCACAAAAAACTCCTAAAACTCACCAATTGTTACACAATGATCTTTTACAAAAGAGGGGATCCTTGAGCCTTCCCTCCATCTACCTACTCACATTGAATGGCATTCCATTTCAATTAATGGAAAACTAGTCTAAACCAGAAATAAGCCTATATACATGGAATCCATTAAAGTCGAGTTCACATGTAGCCTGTACAAAGGAACATGGCTCGGCTTTTTTGAGCCTTACAACATTTAATTCCCATTTATTTAGATCAACATTTTTAAATTAGGGTTCAAAATGAGAGGGTTGGTGCATCTCTTCCCTTGGAATATGTTCCTCCTTGTGCACTAATGTGTTGGCTTGTTGGAGCTTGTTGAGGTGGAGAAATGCTCTTGCATCATAGTCTTCCATTGACAAAATCATGAGCTCTTGCTCATGGCTCCCATGTTGCTTCTATTTAGATCCTCGAGGGTCCCATACTTCACTCTGGAGTTGTCCATCTACTCCTATGACATGTTGTTGTTGCTACTATTTTCATGCTGCTACAAGTTCTCCTCTGATAAAATTCTCCCTACTGCTTACTATCTTCTCTACTGAATTAAACATTATCCTTTAGATCTTCTCTATTACTATGTCCATTTGGTCCATTGGGTGGCTCCTCCTTTGTAGTTTACACTGTTTCATCTCCTCTTCATCAATTTCCAACCTAACTTGTTGGATGCACTGGCTCTGCGCCATTACCCTTTCCTCTAGGGCCTTTAATTCTTCACACAGGTCAATGGGTAGATCATACTGATATCCCATGTTGATTTCATTTGTTGTGGAATTATCTTGCCACTCCACTGCAGATTCCATTTCTACAACAATTTTACTGAGATGCTTCTCAAATATTTCCTCTAAAAAATTTCTTTCTGTCAGGGTCTCCAACTCCTCATACAGATCAACAAAATCCATGATGTCTACTTCTCTCTCTTCTACTACAAGTTTCAATTCTGCAATCATCTCCTGTTCATATCCCTCGCTAAAAATTTTGAGCAATTATGTTGAATGCTCTTCTTCTTCTTCCATATCATAGGCATATTTCAATGTATTCTCCTACTCCTCCATGACACTCTTGGCTGGTTGTCTCTCCTCTACTGCACCTTCAACATGTGTACTGGCCTCTACTGGGTTGCTTGGTAGGATTATATTGATTCCTTCAATTATTAGAATGTGCATATGATCCTTCTCCTCTATCAACACTTCTTGTTGATATGAACTCTCCTATGAGTTCTTGAGACTTCCATAGAGTCTCATTTTCTCCTCCTTGACCACCTGGAAATCAAAGTTTTCTGACCTTCCCTACTAGCAGTCTATGAGATATTCCACTGATCTCTTCTCATTTCCCTCCTAGCAATCTGAAATTTCACTTCTTCCCTCCTATAATTCTACAAGATCCTTGACTAATGTCATCTTCTTTCCCTCCTAGAAATATCCATTACCACCTCTTCCCACCTGGCAGTATATGAGACCTTGGGTTTATCTCTCCTCCTCATCACCGAGGTTCCTTCCAACCTCTGGCTCACAAACATAAACCATTTCCTCTTTTGTGGCACTAAGTTTTTCATCATGCCTCAGGGATCTCCTCAATACTTGGTGCTACCTCCATGAAACCAATTGTTGGACAGGCCACCTTACCTTTCACTTCAAGGGCCATTCATACCTCCAAATTCCTCTTGATTCCTGCTACATCTTCAACATCATCCTATTAAGTTCCTCTCGAATCTCCTTGAGATCTTTATCCTTCTCTTCTTGTTCATTTACTAGCAGTATTTTCTCTGACCCTGTTTCTTCCCTTTAGTATCCATCTTCTCTTTCTGACTCCAAGAACACAACTTATTATCCTCCTTTAGCCCACCTGGTTGTCTACTTCACCTACTATGTAACCAAGAGCACCACTGGCTTTCTCCTACAACCCTCTTGGTTGTCTCTTTCTACTGCACACTTGCAAACATATTTTAACAGATCATCACACTCTGTGTTTTACTCCATTTCCTATTATCTACAGATAGAAATCAGTCTCTAATACCACTTGCTAGTATCAGAACAAAATTTTCCTCACTCTCCTACTACCTGCATAAAAAATCAATCTCTGATACCACTTAATGGTATCATACTAGAACCTTTCTATGGATCTAATAGAACTTGATGAAAAAACCACCCTCTCCTAGGGTCTGTGTGACCTCCCGGTCTAGGATTGTTCATAATTGGGAGCCAAATCAGCTCTTTGGGACTTGCTGAGCCCCTAAAATCCTATACACAAGTCCTTTTATTCCATGCACAGGTCCAATAATGAACCTGCAGGATCTTACTAAGCCCCTTTTCTTCTGAAATCAAATGTGGGCCCCTAACCCTTTTGACTATGGAGGAAATTGCACATGAACCTGGGCTGTGACCAGGTGCCAAGAATTGGGTGCTATTTTGTCACTTTTCCCTTTGACGATTTATCTTCCTTACCCCTCAACTCCTCTGAATGTGCAATGATTACAAACTGCCGAAAAACAATAGGCAACAAGATCAATGGTTCTCTATAGGCACCAAGATCGACGACTCACACTATCCACAGGGATTTGGCTTCAACGATTTTCAAGCTACATCCAATCCATATAACTCTCAGAAAGTGTTGATCACTGAGAGGGGAAAATATGACAGTTCTCATTCCACCACTAGATCGACGTCTCTATGCCTCTTTGATAATCCAAGCTTCAAAGATTTGTTTTCCACTCCAACGCACAACACTTGCAAAGTGTCGAACGTCAAACGTTGAAATGGTTGATCAGACGAATTTGGTGCTCCCCAGATCAACGAATGCTATCCCACTTTCGTGCTTTGAGATTCAAATATTTTTCCTCTACACCTTTCCACAAAATATCTCGGGTCATCGAATCAACGAATAATCCCAAGTTTTGATTCGACAACTCTCAAGCTTCCACAAATGGATTCTCTAGATTCCTTCTCTTTGGGATTCAATGATTTCCTTTAGTCTTCCAAATGATAGAACCTCTCATATCTCTCGATGTTGAAACACTAAAAATCTTATCCTTGTTCCATGTGTCCCTTTCCTGATCGACGGTCAGGATGCTTCCAAGACTTCTGGGATTTTCTTTCATCTCTACATGAGGACTCAAATATGTTGAAGTGCCACGTCCCCAAAATTGTGATCTTTCACCACACATCCTCCTCCAACAAACAGCTAGGATGGAATCCGACCTTCGAGAGACCTCAACAATGTTGTACTCTTCTTTCCTCTAAAGTTCTGGACCTCCATACTTCCATATCCACTGCCACATGTCCTTCCTTTGATCAATGGTCTTGATCAACTCTAGACTTTGGGACTACAGAGAGATCGATCTCCTCTTCACACTATTCTCCCGAAGTGTCTAACCTACAGATTTCTATATCTGACGACATGTTTCCTTGGCAATGGATGACCTAGATGAACTCTTGGACTCTGGGCTTCGGGAGTCCTCCACTCTAGAATCACCACTCCTAACTTCTAGCGGAGTGTTATTCCACCGTAGTAAATTATCTACCGACATGTGTCCTCGAGAAATGAAAGACCATGATTTCCTCCTACCTTTGCGACTTTGGTGGTCCCGACTGCTTCTTTCACACTTTACTCTGGAGTTCCTCTCCTCTAGAGTGTTGGATCTGGTGACACCTATCCATCGAGATCAATGATGAAGATGAGATTTGTTGTTCAGAACTTAAAGAGCTTTGAGAACTCCGATCACAACACTTACTTCCCCTCGGAGTGCCAACCTTCCAGAATCCAGGATTTGATGACACCTATCCTCCTACTTTAACGAGTGGGATGCATTCTAGGACTTCGAAGCTTCGATATTTTTCAACACTCCTACACCTATGTTCTCCCTGAATTTCATTCTTTCGGATTCAACCATCCTCTCACACATGTCCTAGAAACAGACAGTCCTGATTCAGCTCATCTCCCCACGACTTCAGGATTCCACTTCTCCTCCGCACACAAGTATGAAAAATATTCAGACTTATCTAGTCCTAATAATTCTAGGGAGTTAATCATCAGTTAACTTATCTGGATCCAATGGTTCATGATCCTTAAGCCTAGTTCCAACGACTATAATTTTCCTCCTCTGTTGAACGTTCCTCCTATTTGAATCTAATCCGATGGTCTAAATTTCTCCCGACAGTATATCTAACGGATTTTTTTATCTTCCTACTTTTCCTCAGCTGCGCTCTCCTCCTGATGAAATATTTTCTCAAACTTTTCAAAGGGTCGACCTTTGAACCCCCTCCAGTGTGGCTCCCTCCTTGGCCTTAATTGTGATGCACCTTCTGAGCTTGTTATAATTTTAAAATTCAAAGGCACTCGGCCCTTTTTAAGTTTCTCTCCTCCATGTCTATTTGTTTATCCTCTAATCACATTCTGAAGACACTTCTCCTCCCGATCTTTGGACTTTGAAATAAGTCCTATTTGCGCCCACCTTGTGCTTCCTAAATAGTCTAGGGCTCAAACTGTCTCTTCCTTCTGCACTCCTTGCATAGGCCTTTCACACACTTATGATATTCCTCTTGAGATTTCAACTTACTCAAGTCCTAAGGGTCTCGACCCTTAACTCCAAATAATCTATTGTGCCCTCTTGGCACTTTGCAATTGTTCTCCTAAGTTTGTTCAATACTTCAGATGAAGTATTGGAACATAATTGTGTTTCCCTTGCAGTATAGCACTCAACTCTCCTATGAGTCTTAACTTCTGGTTTACCCACTTAGAAACCTTCTCACAGAATTCAAGACAAAATTCTTGTGCACTCCTTGTGCTTTCTCAATGAAGTCCTTGAAGAGCCCTCAGAGTATTCATTAACTTTAGTATGTCTTCTTCAGAGTGTTCAACAACTCTTATGTGCACTCCTTGCACAAGTTTCCCTTCTTCTAAAATTGAGGTTGTTCTGGTGTGCCCACCTAGCACGCTCTTCTATGAACTCGAGATAAATTTTGAAATGCACTCCTTGTGTTTGATTCACATATTTTTCTCTAACTCTGGTTTGCACTCCTTGCACAAGCCTAAGAGCCTAGAATACTCAGAAATTCATAAATATAGAGAAGTATATATAAACTTGCAAATGTAACCTACTTGCACATCTACAACATACATGAATAAACATAGAAAACATTTAGAAAATGTGCATTCATCACACATAAAAACATAAAAACCCCATATGCAATAGAAATGGCTTTTGTATTATATCTGAATGTTTTTGTACAAGATGTTTTTACAAAGGTTGGATTGCAATAGATTCTTTTGCAATTTCTCTCCTCTCTTGAGCTCTCTCAACTCACTCATAAACAACTTTTAACACTCACCAATTGTTACACAATGATATTTTACAAAAGAGGGGCTCCTTGAGCCTTCCTTCCATCTACCTACTCACATTGAATGACATTCAATTACAATCAATGGACAACTAATCTGAACCAGAACTAAGCCTATTTACCTATCATCCATTAATGGTGACTTCACATGCAACCTGTACAAAGGCACATGGCTCAGATTCTTTGAGCCTTACAACATTTTATTCCCATTTAATTACATCAAAAATTTTAAATTTGGGTTCAAAATGAGAGGGTTGGCACCTCTCTTCCCTTCGAATATGTTCCTCCTTGTGCATTGATGTGCTGCTTTGTTGGAATTTGATGAGGTGGAGTGATTCTCCTACATCATAATCATGTGCTAAAAAAATCATGAGCTTCTACTCATGGCTCCTCTGTTGCTACTCTTTAGATCCTCCAGGATCCCATACTTCACTCAAGAGTTGTCCATCTGTTTCTTTGACATGTTGTTGTTGTTGTTTTCCTGTTGTTGTAGATTCTCCTCTTATCAACTTCTCCCTGCTATTGAATGTCTCCTCTACTGAGTTCAACATCAGCCTTTTGATCTACTCTATTACTTTGTCCAGTTGGTCCAATGGCTAGCTCCTCCTTTGCAGTCTACTCTGTTGCATCTCCTCTTCATCAATTTCCAACTTAACTTGTTGGATGCACTGGATCTATACCATTACCCTTTCCTCCAGGGCCTCCAACTCTTCACATATATCAATGGGTATATCATCCTGATCTCCCATGTTGATTTCATCTACTGTGGCATTAGGTTGCTACTCCAATGCAGATTCCATTTCTACAACAATTTTGTTGAGTTGTTGCTCAACTATATCCTATGACAGTTTTATTTTTGTCTAGGTCTCCCACTCCTCATACAAATCAACAAAATCCATATTCTCTGTTGATCTCTTCTCTATTGGAGGTTCCAATTCTGCATTCATCTCATGTTCATCTCCCTTGCTAAAAAAATTGATAATTTTTTTTGAATGCTCTTCTTCTTCTTCCATCTCTTGGGTAGATTTCAATGTCTTTTGTTGGTCCTTCATGATAGTCTTGGATGGTTGTCTTTCCTATGATGCACCTTCAAAATTTTCACTAGCCTCTACCTGGATGCTTGGCAAGAATATGTCGATTCCTCCAATGATCATAATGTGCCTCGAATCATCCTCCTCTGTCAACACTCCTTTTCTGATCTGAACTCTCCTACGAGTACTTGATAATTTCATACAATATCACTTCCTCCTCCTTTCCCACTTGGAAATTAGATTTTTATGACCTGCCCTCCTAAACATATGTGATATCTTCCACCGATATCTTCTCATTTTCCTTGTGGCAATATGAAATTTCATTTCTTCCCTCCTGGCAGTCTATGAGATCCTCGACTAATCTCATCTTATTTCCCTCCTAGCAATCTGCATTACCACCTCCACCCACCTGGCAGTCTATGATATCTTTAGATGATCTCTCCTTTTCATCACTAAGGTTGCTTCCAAACTTTGGTTCAGAAATGCAAACCATTCCTCCTTTGTGGCATTGAGGTTCTCATCATGCCTCATCCAGCTCCTCAATACCTGGCAGTGCCTCCTGGAAACCAACTGATGGATATTCCACCTTACCTTTCTCTTCAAGGGCCATTCATACCTCCAACTTCCTCTCACTTCCTATTTCATCTTCAACATCATCCCGTCGAGTTCCTCTCATATCTCCTTGAGCTCTTTATTATTCTTTGTGTTGTTCACCTACTCGAAGTATTTTCTTTGACCTCGTTTCTAGCCTTCAGTAACCATCTTTTATTTTTGACTCCAAGAACACAACTGGTTCTCCTCTTTCATCCCACCTGGTTGTCTACTTTGCATGCTCTACAAATGAGAGCACCATTGTCTTTCTCCTACAACCCTCCTATATGTCTCTTTTCTGCTGTACACTTGCAAAAATATTTTCATAGAGCATCACACTTTGTCTTCTACTCCTTTGTCTGCTATCTATAGACATAAATCAGGCCTTGATACCACTTTCTCGTATCATACCAAAACTTTCCTTGCTCACCTGCTACATGTAGAAAAAATCAAGCTCTAATACCACTTGACGGTGTCAGACTAGAACCCTTTTATGGCTCTAATACCACTTGATGAAAACCCCACCCTCTCCTAGTGTTCGAGTGACCTCCCATTCTAGGATCGTTCATAATTAGGAGATTAATTGTATCTTCGAGCCCTATTGAGCCCCAAAAATCCTATACACATGTCCTTTTATTCCATGCGTAGGTGTAATAATGAACCTGTGGGTTATTACTAAGCCCCTTTACTTCTAAAATCAAATTCGGGGCCCTATTCCTTTTCAATTTGGTGGAAATTGCACATGACCCTGGGCTGTGAACAAGCGCCAATAATTGGGTGCTATTTTGACACTTTTCCCTTCAATGATTTATCTTCCTTACCCCTCAACTCCTCCGAATGTGCAAAGATTTAGAGCTGCCGAAAAAAAATAGGAAGCAAGATCAATGGTTCTCTATAAGCACCGAGATTGAAGAATCAAACTATCTATGAGGATTCAACTTCGATTATTTTTTGGCTACATCCAATCCACATAACACTCACAAAGTTTCAATCGCCGTAAAAGGAAAATATGACATTTCTCATTCTAGCGTCAGATCGACGGCTCTACGTCTCTTTAACAATACTTTCTTTGATGATTTCTTTTCAGTCCAAGGAACTACACTTTCAAAGTGTCGAACGTTGAACCAAAAAATGGTTGATTGGATGGCTTCAATGCTCCCCAGATCAATGACTACTATCCCACTTTTGTGCTTCAAGATTCAACATTTTTTCCTCTACACGTTTCCGCAAAATCTCCTGGGTTGCCGAATCAGTGAATACACCCAAGTGTTGAATCAACGACTCTCAATATTCGACAAATGGATGGTCCATATTCCTTCTCTTCGGGATTCATTGATTTCCTTTGGTCATCCACATGATACAATATCTCATATCTACTGATGGAGAGACACCAAAAATATTATCCTTGCTCCACGTTTCCCCTTCCTGATTGACAACCAGGATTCTTCCAAGACTTTGGGGATTTTGTTCTCTATCTAGACGATGACTCAAATATTCCAAAGTGCCATGTCCCAAAACTTGGGATCTTTCACCACACATCCTCCTCCAACAAATGCATAGGATGGATGCCAGCCTTCAGGCCTTCGAGAGTCATCAACAATACTGCACTCTGGTTTCCTCTGGAGTATCGGACCTCCAGATCCACTCACACTCATCTTCTTTCTATTCTCCTGGAGTGTCTAACCTCTAGATCTTATGATCTAACAACGCGTTTCCTTTCCAATGGATGACCTAGATGAACTCCGAGACACTAGGATTTGTGAGTCCTCCACTCTAGAATCACCACTCCTAAATTCCTCTAGAGTTCTAATCCACCGAACTAAACCATCTACCAACACGTGTCCTTGGGAACTGAATGACCATGATTTACTCTGGCCTTCGGGACTTCGAGGGTCCCGACTACTTCTTTCTAACTTTCCTCCAGAGTGTTGGATCCGATGACACATGTAAACCGCGATCAACAATGGAGATGAGATCCATTGTTTGGAACTTTGGGAGCCTTGAGAACTCATGCCACAACACTTAATTCCTCCTGGAGTGTCTACCTTCCGAACTCCAGGATCTGATGACACCTGTCCTCCTTCTTCAATGACTGGGATGCACTCTAGGACTTTGGATCTTTAGGAGTTTTCAACACTCCTGCACCTATGTTCTCCTGGAGTACTGATCTTATAGATTCAACAATCCATTGACACACAACCTGGAAATGGATGGTCCTAGTTCACTTCACCTCCGCATGACTTCGAGAATCCGCTTCTACTTTGTAGTACACAAGCATGAAAAATATTCGTACTTATGAAGTCCTAAGAATGTTGGGGGGTTAATCACTAGAAAACTTACCTAGATCTAATGGTTCACAATCCTTGTGCCTAGATCCAACGGCTGGAATTGTGCTCCTCCGCTACGCGATCCTCCTTCTACTAGACTCTGATCCGACAGTCCAGATTTCTCCCAACAATAGATCTAATGATTGTTGTATCTTCCTCTTTTTCCTTGGCTGCACTCTCTTGCCGATGAAGTATTTTCTCAACCTTTTCAAAGGGTTGGCCTTTGAACCCCCTTCAACAAGGTTGACTCCTTGACATTGATTATGTTGAACCTCCTAATCTTGTGATACTTTTAAAATTCAAAAGGGCTTGGCTCTTTGTAATTTTCTCTCCTACATGGATGTCTATTTAGCCTATGCTCATGTTCCGAAGAGGATCCTCCTCTTGAGCTTTTGAACTTGAAATAAGTCAACTTTGCGCTCCATTCACAGTCTAGGACTCAAACTGTCTCTTCCTTATGCACTCCTTGCATAGGCCTTATGCACACTTGTGCTATTCCTCTTGATTTTCCAACTTACTCAAGTCCTAAGGGTCTTGGCCCTTAATTCCTTCAAATAATATTTTGTTCCCTCCTAGCACTTTGCACTCATTCTCTTGAGCTTGTTCAATAATTCATATGAAGTATTGGCACATGATTGCGCCTCCCTGACAGTCTAGCACTCAAATATCCTTCGAGTCTTAACTTTTGGTGTGCCCACTTGGAAACCTTCTCACAAAATTTTAGAAAACATTCTCATGCACTCCTTGATATTTCTCAATGCACTCGTTGTAGAGCCCTCAGAGTATTCAGTAACTGTCGTATGTCTTCTTCAGAGTATTCAACAACTCTGATGTGCACTCCTTACACATTTTTCCCTTCTTCTGAGGTTGAGGTTGTTCTGGTGTGCCCACGTGGCATGCTCTTCTCTGAACTCAAGACAGAGTTTGAAATGCATTCCTTATGTTGGCTTCACATAGTTTTGTCTAACTCTGGTGTGCACTCCTTGCACAAGCCTAAGAGACTAGAACACTTATAAATTCCCAAAGATAGAGAATTCTATCTACACTTGCAAATGTAACTTACTTGCACATATACAACATACATGAATAAACACAAAAAACATTCATAAAATGAGCATTCATCACACATAAAAACACATAAACCCCATATGCAGGAAAAAATTATTTTGTATTATATCTGAATGTTTATGTACAAGATTGTTTTTACAAAGGCTAGACTACAACATATTCTTCAACACTCTATCTCCTCTTTTGATATCTCTCAACTCCCTCATAAACAACTCCTAGCACTCACCAATTGTTACACAATGATCTTCCCTCAAAATTCGTTCCTCCTTGTGTGCTGATGCGTTGGATTTTTGGCACTTGATGAGGTGGAGCGATGCTCCTGCATCACACAACTTAACCATCAAAATTCAAAATATTCAAGTGTTTATAAATGGAGGGACATTACAGGTGTTAATACCAAAGGAATATTTTATTAATATTCCTCAAAGTATAAAGTATAAATTATGGGATATTCATTTATCCTAAGCTACTAAAGTTCTTAAGGATGAGGAACGTGTTACCCAAGTGGGGAGGACAAATGGGCCTAAGGAAGTTCCCAACATGACAAGTGTCAAGTTGGGAACATGCATACATATAGTATGGAATTTATCTCATTTTCCATCTTTCTATCATCATTCACTCATTATTCTCATCTACCATATGTACCACTCAAAATTCATCGACCATACTTGCACTCGAAAATATTTGTAGATATTTCAACAACCAACTTGGGTATTTTGAGCTAAAGAGGAGGGTTGTCAAGTCCATTTGTTATTGAAGAAGCAGGTTTTTAGTCCCGGGAGCATTATCTCCAGGTGAGAGAACTACTGAGAACTATTTTTGCAAGATGCCAAGCTACATCTACAAGTCTATGAGACTTCATGTCTAGCCTGTTGTTGAAGCCCATAAGGGAAGTGGGGAAGTTGAAGGACTATTGAGTAGAAAAGGGGAAAACTTCCTATGGTGGGATAAAAATGTGTGGAATGATAGATTGTAGGATATCTACTAGAGTTGGCACCTTAGTCTAAGAGTTTTGGTTGTTGACAGACTTTAGCTTGGCTTAGGATTCCTTTTCCTTGGTGGAGTTTTATCCCCAACTTGGGGGTCACCTATTGCTGAGAGGTTAAGAGCAGCAGACTCTATGGATGGGAGGAGTTTCTCAGGTCTACACATAGTTGGTGTATTATTTATACAAGTTAAGTGTCTATTATGTGTCTTCTTTAATTACTATGTGTTTATTTACCTATTTTTTGTTATGGGTATTTATTGTTATGTTTATACTTAAGCTTATATGTTGTTAGAAGGCATTTATGATCATATGTAGAGAATTGTTATTTAATTAAACGATATCAGAGTTGGAAATTTTGCGTGGCATCGCCTAGCGAGGTGTTGGGGATGCTACAATGTTGTATTATTTCTCCAGTTTCAAGACTTAGCTTGCATGGGCTAGAAAATAGAGTGGTGAAGAAAAAAACTACAGAAATTTAATTCACAAAGGATGTCTACAATATGTATGTTAAAAGTATTCTTGGGAAATTAGGAGAAATTCACAAGAAAATTGAAGCAATTAAGCCAGGGATTAAAAATCCCCAAATATTAGTCATAGTCTGGGAGAATTTGGGCCTGAAGATGACCATATTTTGAATTTTTCAAAGCAGTCATGGAACCCATGAAAAATTTGGGGGAAATTTGGGTAAAAGCCTAAATTTTCATTGGAGAATTCATGGGGAATTATATTTGACCGGGTCAAAATTGTTCTGCAGAGGTTGAATTGATGGTCACAAGTTCAAAATTGGCTGCATTGAGACTAATTACAGAGTTTTTATGGTTTCCCAATAAAAGAGTGGAGAAATTGGGCATATTTGGAAAATTGGGAAAAATGAGGAATTTGAAAAAATTGGAAAAATTTGGGATTTGTTTCATACGATGATGTCAGCATGATGTGGGCACCATGTGTCAGCTGACATGAGAGAGGTTTGACATTCACTTCCATGATTGTAGGGACATGATGGTAGGTACATGGGGCAAAAATTGGCATAGGTGGCAGGTGAGGTGGATTCGTGGTGGGCCACTCACCTATCGGACAGAACCACGAGCCCGACCTGCAGAACTATGTGGCGGGGAGGGGGGTGCAACTCACTAGGATGTGACACATCATCAGACAAAAAATCCAGTGGCTTGGTTTTTTTCACCCTCTTCCCTCTATTAATAGTCAGTAGGGGGGGGACAATGCCATGATGACCATTGATCACTATCGACACTCCTCGATTCTCCATCGTCCAATAAAATGGATGTGAAACTTCACCCACTGATGAAAATCAGTGTAGGATGGGGCTCTCCCATTCCTATGACCCAATGAACGAGTTCCATATGGCATTCAAGGGTTGTGGGGTCAAGAAATAAAGTAAGTGTGCGCCAGTGGAGGAAAAGGGAGGTAAATGAAGAAGAGGCTGATGGGGCAAGGCCATGGTGGCGAGGAACTGTCATTGAATCCTTGTAGGGGTTTCAATTGGACAAGGATTCCAAGTTAACATCCCAATCAACTATCTTAAAATAAATGTTTTAGAAATTAATGAAAATTACTGGAAAATTGCAGTGATTTCAAGGTCATGTATTTGCAGGCCATTTTCGAAGGCCTAAACAACATTTTTCAAAAATCAAATTCGTACTAAACTATATGTATTTCCATAACATACATTTTTTTCATACAAATTGATAAAGCTTGAAGATAGACTGCTAATATTGTAAAATTTTCCTCAAATCGAGCTAGTACAAGGGAGTTATAGACCAAACAATGGAGGGTAAATTTTGAGTACCGGTTCATTATGAGGGTTGTAACCTACTTCTTTGAAATCATATTGTGGCACAGGAGAACTCTACAGAAATATATTGAGCCATAATATATATCCATGGATTTGAATTAATATTTTATACATACAAAACATATAGGAGGAGGTAGAAGGCACCTGTAGCATTAAGGGATAAGAATGTAATTTATCCTAAAACTTCAGTAGGTTGTATCTAGCATATCGGGGCTCAGATGTAGGTGAAACTTTGAAAAAATGTACAAAATATGGTTATGAAGGAACTCAGTTGATATCCTATTAGTTTTTCAAAGGATAAAGTGAAAGGATGCGTAATAAAAACTAAAATTTCTCATGGTTGAAAGACATGTTGAATGAGTAAATGGGTAATATTCAAATGACCATAAATTCCTTCTCAAGACTCATAATTGAGAAAGGAAGTAGTCATTGGAAAGGTATTGGAAAAAGGAGTCCATTTATTCACTCAAAAATGTGAATTGAGCTATATAATTCACAAGAAAACATAAATACTAATTTGGGTGTATTTACAAGGCAGAATGGTGCATAATGATTATAGATTTGTTAAATTATTTAGTCTAAAAAATCCTATTGTATACAAATTTTGTAGAGATAAGAGAAAATCGAGAATAACATAATCAACATAGAGATTAGAGGCATGGAAGATGAACATAATACTTACAACCATGAAGATGAAGTCAAGGGGTTATATGTCAACATGGGTAATGCATAAACAAATTCAAATGGGAATAGAGAAGGAAAGGAGAAGAGCATAAAATTGGTGCAAACCATAAAGAGTCTTCAAACAGATGTCCAAATTTATAAAGTTTATAATTAGAGGCTTATGAAAGTCAAAGAGCAAAAAGATGGCTTCAAAATCATGTTTGTACAAATCTTGGATAGAATAAAGAATAAAATGGATAAGGAGAAAGAATAAGCAAGTCAAGGAGTCAGAGGTATCATGATGAAATAAGTGAAACTAGAAGTGTCGACATGCATCACCATCACTCAATAAGGAATTTAGTTAGAAGAGCACACAGTATATCAATTCCATCTCTAGGAAAAAAACATAAGAGATGGTATGGAGTGGATGAACTACAAGGTGAAATGAATACTATTAATCCTACCTCCTTTGATGGTGAGAATAAGAAACATGAGGATGCAAAGACCTGGTTGTTGGGAATGAGGATGTACTTTTAGTTACATAATTACTCCTCTCAAGAAGAAGGGACAATTTCCATCAACCAACTCAAAGGAAAAGCATCAATTTCGTGGGACTAGTTTGTTCAAGTGCAACACATTGATGAGAAGAATATTACATGGAGGGATTTCAAGAGGTATTTTCAAACGAAGTGCTTAACCAAGTCTTATTAGAATAAGAAAATGAAGGAGTTATTCAAACTCAATATTAGGAGTACAACCATAGATGAGTACGAAAGGAGATTCTTAGAGTTGTAAAAATATGTTTACTTCATCTAGGATGAATAAGTCAATATTCAAAGATACTTGAATGGGGTGCCATCAATTTTCAGTGATAAGATATAGTATAATGATCCCAAGAAACTAGAGGAAACTATAAGGAGAGATAAATGCCTCTATTTTAATTTATTCAGGAGCTAGTCATATTTATATAGATCCTAATGTGGTGGAAATATTTCATTTCCCAAGAAGAAATATTGGGAAACTGTATGGTACATAAATATTGCAGAGAATAATAGCATAGCAACACAATATATGAAACCACATCACCAAAATAATACTTTAATTGATAGGAAACAATGTTCGCTTTCCTCTTTGAGGGGGAAACCTCTAGTAGAGAAATGCTCTCTTACAATAATTCTCAATACAAAAACTTATCATGCCTCCTACTCTTATTTATGTTAATTCTATCTTCTAAATACCCTTCTAGAAGAAGATATTTCTAGAAGTGGAAGATTCTATTAGGTATTCTTACATTGAATTGTTCACATCTATTAAATAGGCCTTATAAGCTAATTTCGACCTTTATTACATGGAAAATGTAATATTCTACCTACATGAGAGGTTAAGGAGGTTAGGTCCCTAACATGCCCTCCCCCTTGAAAAACAACCTTGTCTACAAGGCTTGAGATGAGGAAAATGTTACAAAATGGTAGTGAGATCCTAGGTGGCATATTTTGAAGTTGTATCTTTCCATTGCACTAACACTTCTTGGATGGTGCACTATCAGAGATGACGTTCACACTAGTCCAATACTAGTTGGGGTTGTAACTAAATGGAACCTTCTTCATCTAACTCTGAGAGATGGGTTTGAGTTTGGAACTTAGTTCCAATCACCTTATTTAATCATGAGACATAAAAAAATAGGATGGAGCTTAGAATAATTGGGAAGAACTAACTGGTAGGAGACATTCCCCACGTTCTTGATAATGTTATAAGGACCATTAAATTTGGGAGAAATTTTCTGACAATGTCAATTTTTAAGTGATTTTTTTTATAAGTTTGTATATTAAAAACCTCTTGGTCCCCTTCAACAAATTGATGATCATAGTGACCTTGATAGCCTTGCTACTTCATGTGATTTTAAGCCATGACTAAATTGTCTTTGAGGGTACAAAGAATGGCCTCGCGTACTGTAATATTTTTTTAACCACCTGAACCTTAAAGACACCTAGTATGTTTGAGAGAATTGATGGTGTATTTTTTCATATAATTCTTCAAAAGTTGTCATGTGAGTGGTTGTATGGTAAGATGTGTTGTACCACCATTCAACTAGTGGTAACGAATGAGTCCACTCATGCAGGTGGTCAGATGGAAAACACCTTAAGTATGTTTCCAAAGACTTGTTGAAAATTTCAATTTGGCCATCAATCTAGGGATTATAGGAAGTGTTGATATGTAATTGGGTGCCCTATAGCTTGAACAATTCTTGCCAAAAATTGTTAGTGAATGTGGGATCCCTATTAGAGACAATAGAATTTGGCATGTGATGAAGTTTGAAGATATGATCCATGAAAACTTGGGACACTATGGATTTAATGAATGGATATTGTAGAGAACATAAATGAGCATATTTTGAAAGATCATCAACCACCACCATGATGATTGTCTTATTTCCAAATTTATGGAGGTCCACAATGAAATCCATATAAATATCCCACCAAATAGAAGGGGGAATTTGAAGGGTTTGGAGTGTGTCGAGGGCTTTGATTGTTTCTCCCTTTTTACATTGGCATACATCAAATTCAATAATAAATGGGTGGACATCATGTTTCATACCATCGAAGAAAAAATAACATTTGAGCCTTTCATAGGTTTTGGTAAACCCTGAATGCCCAGTGGTGGGTGAAGCATGAATCTCAGAAAGCACAATAGATTTAATTTTTATTTTTTTCTTAAATATAGATGGCCTCTGTATAAAACCTCAGTATTGTGCCAAGAGAACCCTGGATAGGCTGGAGAATTTTATTTCAGTTGTTGGATCATGTGAGAGATATTGGGATATTGCAACCATTCTTGGTGAGCATCTTCGAGCCAATTGGGTACAACAAAGGAGAGGGAAAAGAGGGACCCTTCTTCTCCATATTAAGAGCATCAATGACCACATTTTATTTTCAATTATTGTAACTGATCTCATAATAATATCCAAATAGCTTGGTGACCCATTTATGTTGATCTGGGCATGAAATTATTTGTTCTAGAAAATACTTGAGGCTCTCGTGATCAATTTTAATCTCGAAGTGTTTCCCCAATAGATAAGGACATGTGAGATCCAAGCCATGAATAACAAACAACATTTCCTTTTAATATATGGATTGGCCCAAATGTATGTATTTTTAGCCCTTGAATATGGAAGCAAGCGAAGACCAGGGAAGAAAAGGAAAAATGTGAACTGTGCGAAAGACACAGTGACTATTACTGGGTCAAAGTGAATAGAAGAGAAGAAAAGATGGAGCGAAGTCCAAGAAATAAAGCCATTGGACGAGGAGATCAAGGATGACAAATCAACAAGGAAGAAGGATCTGGACAACTCATCATGCAAAGAAAGCCACCATTGGATGCTTTGGGGCACCGCACGAGAAGGAATGAAAGACAGGTTGGTGAAGCCCTCAAAACTTGGGTCAACTTGACCTAGGGTTTAGACACCTAAGGTTTTGGTATCTAGGGTTTTGGACACCTAGGTTTTGGACTAAGGATGTTGATGAGTGTTTGTAATGTATAAATAGAGGTCTAAAGAACCTGGGATGGGTTGTTTTTGATGGTAATATCATTGTTGCTCATTCTAGTTTGGATATGAGTGATTATTGTTGTGTGTGAGAGAGAAGTGATAAGTGTGAGAGACTTCTGGTATTGTAAGATCTTCAGTTGGGTGCAAAGATCAGTCCTATAGATGGGTGTGCAGGAAGGGGAGAGACAAAGAGGAAAAGAGAGAAGATCTGTTGGCTAAGAGCATAGATCAAAACTATATTCTTTCATATTGATATATAATAAAGCATGGTTTTGTGGACATAGCCCTAGAGAGAGGGTGAACCATGTATATCTTGTGTTGTGTGTGATTGAATCTCTTTTCTTTGTCATTTGATATGTTTATATGATGATAATGTGTTAGATCTGAGATAGAACTTGCGCAGTAGGATATAAGAGGATAAAGAATACTAGGTCATTGTGTGTCGATCACTTTGAACCCACTTTACATTACTTCTGGTTGTAGACATCTCTATCTTGTAACCCCCACATAGCTACTTCGGGTGAGACTGCATCTTCCTCACAGGTGTTTCCAAAAGGGCCACTAGTTAGGTCTTGTTGGTGTGCTCTTAGAGATGAACCCTGGGTCTACCCCCATGCCAACAAATGGTTCTGTTTTCGGGAAAATAATTTTCTTGAGGGAATTTCAAGGTGGTTTCCATCAAAGATAGAAATTCAAAAGTGGATAGAGTATTAAGAAAAGGACTTCGTTGAAGCCTAGAAAAAGAACCCTAATCTTAGTACTGAGGATTGGTTGGAGAGATTTATCTTTACTGATATACATGAGGTTTTCTTTGGAGGAATCCATCAGGAGCTATATGAGTGGTTAGATAGGTTAGCAGATACCCAGTTTGAGATCATATCTATACCTCTTGTGGTTTGAACATTGGCGGTGATCAAGAAGGTCAAGAGAGTTGATAATGATGTATCACGTGCAGTAGATCATTGGGTTGATAGCACCATTGAAGGGTACATCATCAAGTTTGTTTTTGACAGAGTAGAGTCATATAGTCAAGCCGAGAGATATTTCTTCAAGGGACCCAGAGGAAAATGTTTACATTTTCTAAAGTTAAGGATCAAGATGTTATTGCATGAGAAGAAAATCTTGAAGATACAGTATATTGGTTGGACTTGAAAAAGATAATGTTCAAGAATTTGGACAACGACAATGACACAGAAGTTGGACATATGCGTAGTGGCAGAGATTTCAGAGAAGTTTATATTTCAAACCTATTCAAGCATAATGACGGGGATGAGGGTTTCTATAGTGGAGAAGAGGTATATCTGACGGAAAAAGAGAATTCAAAACCCACTGGGACATAGGAATGGAAAGATGAAGAGCCTCACTGGGAAGAGCCAAAAACTTCAGGAACTATGCAGACTGCAGAAGTAAGTACTATTATATGTCTTGTTGATTCATTAACATTAAGAAACTAGAGTAATCCAAGCCACCAGAGCATTCAAAGCACTATCACTAGTATTCCACCACATACTCAGGCAGGAACCCTAGGAAGATCTATGGAAGATGAGATGAGGCTCCCTATTTTTAGGGGAGATGGGTCCAAAGACCCTGATCAACACTGGTTCCTATGTGAAGCCGTATGGAATATTAAAAATGTCACCAATGAATCTGTGAAAAGAACCCAGTTTAGTACTGCCCTAAGGGATCGTGCACTGATTTGGTACATGAAGCTTGTCCAAGGACTTGCACAACCTAATCCACTGAATCAGATCAAGAATGCGTTGATTGCAGAGTTCAAGAAACCCAAGTCAGAGTCACAATGTATTAAAGAGTTGAAAGAGATCAAGCAGAAGGTAGCCAAACCTGTTTGGGAATTCAATCAAAGATTCAAGACCTTAACCGGCTGATTGAATTTTAATATTCCAAATCAGCAGAACAAAGAGTGGCTCATTTCTGCCCTCTTACCACACATCATAGTTCCTCTGATGCAACAAAATATTGCTTTGCAGGCTGAGGCACTAGAGATCTCCATGAAGTTAGAATCAACCCCTATGGGAGAATCCAACTCAGGTATGAGTCAAATATTGAGTCAGCTAACTAGTTTATCTCTGTAGGTAGAGGATATGAAGAAGGACAAAGGAAAAGATAAAAGAGAAGACATCTGGTGTGTCAAATGAAGATTAGAAGTCCATGACAAGGAACATTGTCCCCTATTCCATGAATACTTGGCCTCTAGAGCTCCCAGCCCTTTGAAGCAAGTCACCTTACTATGGTGCGAGGTATACAGAAATAGACATCGCCCTGGTGAGTGCTATTACATGCAAAAGTATGTTCAAATGCCCACAAATTTTTATTCCATGTTTGGTAAGTCCATGTTACATGATGATAGGGATTGTATGGCTTACGAGCTCATGCATGAAATATCAAGAGACATATACAAAATTCAAGGCGAAGTAAAACAAGAAGGAAACACTACACAATATAACTCCACAGGAAGAGGAAACTTCAATCCTCACAGTGGATTCAAAGGAAGAGGAGGAGGAGGAGGTATGGGTCGAGGTTGAGGAAAGATAATCTGTTATAACTGTGCACAACCAAGACACTTAGCAAGGGACTTTCAGAACCCTTGTACCACTTGCAACTATTTCAACTCCTTCGAGCATGTTATCGAGGAATGTCTAGCATTTTTGGCTAAGCTTAAGGAAATACGAGGACCTCAACAGAATTCACAAGTGAAAATGATATATGTTGAACCTTGCGTAGAATACCCTAGAGTCATTGTTATCACTAGAGGAGGAATTGTTACAGGAGAAGATAGACTGACCCAAGGAAATACTACTGAAGACTCAGGAATCAGGAAATCTACAAAGAAGACCCAAACTTTTGATGCAAAGAAAGAAAGACAAATATTTGAGGAGGCAAGAAAAGAGTTCAAAAAAGATCAAGGTTATTCATCAAAGACATGACCAGAAGTGCGATAATATGGAATGCCTCAGGCATTCGATCATTCTGCTCCACCAAAATAAGGAAAAGAGGTAAGCAAGATCATGGAATTTTTATATACTTGCATTAAGTTGATTCAATATGAAAGCACTGTACAAGAGATAAGAAATCTAATCAGACAATATGAGCTAGGAAATATAGACCCCTTGTTGAATAGGGAAGTACACCAAATCTCTAAAAAGAGAAGGAAAAATAAGGAATTACACTTGAATGCTTAGATAGGAGAATATGATATAGACTATGTGGTTCTCAACTTAGGGTCGGAGGTCAATTGCACGATGAAGAAAACCTGAGCACTGATGGGAAAAAAAAAGTTGATCTATTCCCCTATTAGGCTTAGGATGGAAAATCAACAGGCAGTAAGCCACTTTGGCAGATTGGAGCATGTCCTCGAGGACATCAATAGAGTCAGAGCATTTGCAGACTTTGAGGTAATTGAGATAGTTGATGATAGTTGCCCTTACCCTGCACTGTTAGGAATTGATTGGGCTTTCAATAATTCCACTTTGCTTGATTTAAATAAAATACATATGACATTTGAAAGAGATGGCCTTAGGGTCATTTCACCTTTAGATCCTGATGAAGGTCAACGATACAAAAAACCTATCAGAGAAGAAGACTGTGTGTATGAACTGGAAAACATATACAAACTCACAACCAGACAACAGGATTACATTAATCCTACAGCCGATGGATACCTAAGTTGGTGAAGTGACAACGCATTTTCATCAGATTTAGAAGAAGCACTGGAGAACTGGAAGAACCAAATGTATGCAGTATCTACAATAATATGTTCTATATTAACTAGATAAGTTCATTAGATCGACACAACAATAAGTAACTTACCCACCTTTGATGGCCTGAATCCTTTAGAAACCTTCTTGTTGGATTTTGAAAAAATTGTACCAATGCAAGAAATATTATTGGAAATGGATGAGGCCATGAAAGCCACACCAGCAACATGGTGGGGAATACACAAAAAAAAAATTACAAAATGGGTACAATGTCGTACCCTGATGACAACGCGGTTGTCAGCACAAGTAGAAGGATGTGAAGTTTGGTACACAGGTCAAAGCTTCCCAAAGGACCATGTGCGAGCTTGTGAAGAGGCCTAAAGAGACACTCCTCAAGAGAAGTGGGTGCACAAGTGCATTAACACACTAGACACAATCCCTATCAACTGGTACCTTCAAGCAGAGTTGTGCCTCGTCACTGCAAATTGGGAAGGTATGACTTAGAATTTTGTAACTCCTTCTTATTTGAAAATCAATTTCATTTAGTAGATCAAGAATTATAGTTTGTCAGAAATAAAATATTTGAGGAGGCCTCTAGCCCCCCTTTGGATAAAGAAGAGGATGAATGGACTGCGCCTCTCTAGAAACTGCAAGGTTGTTACAACATCAATGTTGATGAAGACCATGATATAATAAAGGTGAACATCACAGAAACAGAAGGCCAAAGAGATGTGGCAGGACCAAGAGTTGAGTTACCATTCATTGGACAACCAATAAATATTAAGAAGGTCAATATTGGAACAGAACATACACTGAATCTTGCAAATGTTGGACATTACTAGGATGTTTCTACCATTGAGAAGATTACAAACCTTCTACATGAATATCAGGACTTGTTTCCAACCAATTTCACTGACATGAAGGGTATTAAAGGACCTATGGGAGAGATGAGGATCCATTTGAAACCATATGCAAGACCAGTTAAACATATACCCTACATATTGAACCCTAAGTATAAGGAGAAAGTGAAAATTGAGCTCGACAGAATTCTGGAAGCAGGGATTATAGAACCCGTCGAAGAATCAGAATGGATTAGCCCTATTGTGGTGCAAGAAAAGAAGACCAGAGATATCAGGATCTGCATAGATCTTAGGAAGCTGAATGATGCCTATTTTCATGACCCCTTCCCTACACTATTCACTGACGAATTGTTAGATAATGTGGGAGGCCAGGAGGTATATTCTTTTACAGATGGATTTTCAGGATACCATCAAATCTGGATTGCCAAGGAAGATCGCCATAAGACCACATTTGCAATAGAATGGGGATCCTACTAGTATACAGTGATGCCATTTGGATTGAAGAGTTCCCCAGCCATATTTTCCAGGGTGGTGGTTGAAGCATTCAAGAAGTTTCTGCATAAATTTCTAGAAGCATATTTTGATGATTGGACTGTTTTTAGTTTATTGAAAAACCATATTGAGTGTCTAAGGATAATGTTGGACAAATGAAGGCAGTGTCAAATTGCCTTGAATCTGAAGAAGTGCTTATTCTCACCATTTGGAGTATTTTTATGACATATTGTATGCAAGAAGGGATTGTTGGTTGATCCATCTAAAATTTCCATTATAGTTGATCTACCCCCTCCCACTTCAGTCAAACAACCGCGTACTGCATTGGGACATACTGGATATTATAGGAAGTTAATTAAAGGATATTCCTAGATTACATCACCCATGGAGAAGCTTTTGAAGAAGGATTTTCAGTTTAATTGGACAGAAGAATGCCAGCAGAGATTTGACACACTGAAACAGAAAATGATTACTGCACATATTCTGGTTTTCCTAGATTGGAGCAAGGAATTTCATGTGCATGTTGATGCGTCTTCAATTGACTTAGGAGAAATGTTAGCAAAAATTGGGGAAGGATATATTGACCATCTATTATCTTTTTCCAACAGGAAGCTATCAACTACTAAGATCAATTACACCACTACTGAGTGAGAGGGGTTAGCCATGGTGTATGCATTGCAGAAATTTCGCCACTACTTGCTGGGAGGAAACTTTAAAATGTTTACCGATCACTCCACGCTGAAATAACTAGTCAACGAGCCAGTGTTGGGGGAAAAATATTCAGATGGCTTTTGGTATTTCAAGAATATGACTTTGAGATCATAGTAAAACTAGGAAGAATGAACAAAGGTCCTGACCACTGGTTAAGGTTGGAACATGGCGAAGATCCCACTATTTTGTTGGATGCACAACTATTGGCCATTAGAAAGATTGATGACCACTTCACAGAGATAGTCTAGTTCTTGTCCATAGGAATGGTGCCTAGCGATTATACAATTCCACAGAAGAAACAACTAGTAGTGTGCATTGTAGACTTTTCACTTATAGATGGACAACTATACAAGATGGGACCTGATGAGATATTGAGAAGATGTGTTATGGAGGAAGAACGACCATTAATCCTGACTAAAGATCATGAAGGCATTGCAAGAGGACATTACGCAGGAAAAGTAACTGCGCAGAAGGTTCTTAGACCTGGCCTTTGGTGGCCTACCTTATGCAAAGATGCTAAGGACTATTACCGAGCCTGTGATGTATGCCAAAGAATTGGGAAACCATCCAGAAAAGATGAAATTCCTTTAGAACCGCAACTGACCCTACAATCATTTGATAAATGGGCCATTGACTTCGTGGGACCTATAAACCCACTAGGAAAGCGCACAAGAGAAAGGTACATAATCACTACGACAGAGTACTTGACCAGATGGGTCAAAGCAAGACAAGTTAAGGACTGTAGTGCAACTATAGCTGCATGGTTCATATTTGATGACATCATAACCATGTTTGGATTCCCAAATATACTTATGAGTGATCAAGGCACACATTTCATAAATAAAATAGTTGAAGCCCTCACTGAGGAATTTGCAGCCCATCACCAGAAGAGCACGCCTTACCATCCACAAGCAAATGGGATAGTAGGAGAATTCAACAAAATATTGGAGACAACGTTGACGAAGATCTGTAGTGTGATCAAGGATGACTAGGATTTAAGAGTCCCAATCTATTTATGGGCCTATAGATACACTTGCAAGAAGATAACAATGCAGACCCCTTTTAAGTTGGTGTATGGTCTTGAAGTTGTTCTCCCAATGGAATATTTGGTACCAAGCCTAAGAATTGCTACCTTCACAGATATGGATGACACTGGCATTGTTCGGGAAAGGCTTGTATAGTTGATGAAACTATAAGAAGATAGATTTATTGCAGGATTCCATAAGAAAGTACAAAAGGAAAGAGAGAAGGCCTACCATGACAGACACATCAAGAAAAATGCATTTAAGCAAGGTTATATAGTACTGGTATATGACAGTAAGTTCCTGAAATATCTAGGGAAGTTCAGAACGCATTGGCTCGTGCCATATGAGATCACCTATGTCATAGAAGGAGGAGCTTCACAGTTGAAAAATCTGAAGGGAGAGTGGAAGGAAGGTTTGGTAAACGGGAGCCGACTAAAGTTGTACTATGACAACTAGCTGCCTCGTAGCTCAAAGTAAAAGCATAAGGAATAGGGTCTAGGTACTAGGTGCAGTTGAAACTGGGTACTAGACACAGAAAAGATAGTCTGCACAAGAAAGGAGAGGAGGCACACAACAAAAATCGAAGTCTTCCCTGCACAGTCTAAAGTCGAAGAAAAAAAGAAGGATCAGATCTGAAGTGCCTCAGGACGAGTCACAAGTGAGTTTTGAGGACCTGTTGGCCCTTGGGTATGGAAGCAAGTGAAGACCAAGGAAGAAAAGGAAAAATGTGAATTGTGCAGAAGACACAATGACTGCTACTGGGTTGAAGTGAGAAGAAGAGAAGAAAAGATGGAGTGAAGTCCGAGAAATAAAGTCGTTGGACAAGGAGATCAAGGATGACAGATCAAAAAGGAAAAGATATCATGGAAAACTCAGCAAGCAGATAAATACACCATTGGATTCTTTGGGGTACCGCGCGAGAAGGAAGGAAAGATAGGGTGGCAAAGCCCTGAAAACATAGGTCAATTTTACCTAGGGTTTAGACACCTAGGGTTTTGGTATCTAGGGTTTTGGAAACCTAGGTTTCAGACTAAGGCTGTCGGTGAGTGTTTGTAATGTATAAATAGAGTTCTAAAGGACCTGGGATGGGTTGTTGTTGATGGTAATATCATTGTTGTTCATTCTAGTTTAGATATGAGTGATTATTGTTGTGAGAGAGAGAGAAGTGCTAAGTGTGAGAGCCTTTTGGTATTGTAAGATATTTATTTTTGTGAGAAGATCAGTCCTACAGCTGGTCACGCAGGAAGGGGAGAGACAAAGAGGAAAAGAGAGAAGATTTGTTGGCTAAGAGTGCATATTAGAAATGTATGCTTTCATCTTAATATATCATAAAGCAAATTTCTGTCGACGTATCCCTAGAGAGAGAGTGAACCACTTATATATTGTGTTGTGTGTGATTGATTCTCTATTCTTTGTCATTTGATATGTTTCTATGATGATAATGTGTTAGATCTTAGATACAAATTGTGGAGTAGGATATAAGAGGATAAATAATACTAGGTCATTGTGTGTCGATCACTTTGAACCCACTTTACATTCCTTCTGGTTGTATACATCTCTGTCCTGCAACCCCCACATAGCTACTTCAGGTGATACTACATCTACCTTGTAGGTGTTGCTGAAAGGGCCAGTAGTTAGGGCTTGTTTGTGCACTCTTAGATCTGAACCCTGGGTCTGTCCCTGTGCCAACATGTTTGAAATTTGTTTTTTGGTGAAGGCCAAAGGTTGACCATATTGCATGAGGACTTCCCCAATTCCTTTTCCAGAAGCATCATATTCCAAGACAAAATTCTTGGTGAAGTCGGGAAGGACTAGAATTGGATTCATACACATAGCATATTTCAAGTCCTGGAAGGATTGGTCAGTTGATGCAGTCCAAGTGAAGGAATTATTTTTAAGTAGAGCAGTGAGAGGTGCTACACTTTTTCCATATTTCTTAACAAATTTATGATAATAACATGTTAAACCTAGAGAGGCATGCAATATATTAAGAGTTTTAGAGTGAGTAAATCTTTCATAGGTTCAATTTTCTTAGGATCCACCCATACATCATCCTTTCCCACAATATGACCGATGTAATCTACTTCTGAGACTTCAAAGGAACATTTATATTGTTTGAGGAAAAGTTAGTGCTGAGAGAGTAGATGGAGAACTTTATCCACATGGGAAAGTTGGGATTTCCAAGTTTTACTATAGATGAGAATATCATCAAAGAAAATTAAGAAAAAATGACAAAGAAAAGGATGAAAGACATGATTCATAAGAATTTGGAAGGTGGAGGGGGAATTACATAGGACAAAGGGCATGACCAAGAAATCATAGTGAGCCTCATGAGTTATAAAGGAAATATTGGGAATGTCTACTTCTTTCATATGTGTCTGGTGGTATCCAGAATAGAGATCAATTTTAGTAAAGTGCTGAGCACCATTCAATTCATCCAAGAGATCATCAATGATAGGAATGGGAAACTTGTATTTGATGGTGAGTTTATTGAGGGAACGAAACTCAGAACACATGTTCCAGGTACCTTATTTCTTGAGTACCATCAACACAAGAGAATAATAGGGGTTGGTATTAGGGTGGATGACACCCTCTTGGAGAAAATACGAAATGATTTTATGAATTTCAATCTTTTGGGAAAATGTATGATAATAAGGGAAAACATTGGGAGAATGACTACCGAGAGAAAGGGAATGGAATGATCATGAACACCACAAGAAGGAGGAATTCCTTAAGGAGTGGAAAAAACAACTTGGTGTTTGGAGATGATAGATTGGTGGTCAGGATGCACGGAGGGTGTCTCAACTACTTGAATGGAATGGAGTTGGGAAATAATACATGAATGACCTTTCTTGAGAAGATTTTCCATTCGATGGGAACTGAATATCTCACGAGAAATTATTGTGAGTCCTTGGAATTGATACTGTTGTCGCTCCTAGTTTAATTGCATGGTTAATGCCTTAAAATCCACGAGAATGGGGCCTAGAGTGCATAACCATTCAACACATAACACATTGTCACAACCGCCCATGTCGATGGAAAACATATCATATTTCAAGTGGTACTCTCCAATTTGAACACGCATATTTTCACAACACCCACCACATTTCATGGACCCACCATTGTCTATAATGATTTGAAAATTGTTGAAAACAAAAATATAGAAATTGGTTTCTTGAGCAATGCAGAAGTGAATACAATTATGGGTGCTTCCATTCTCAATAAGGATGATGAATTTCATATGCTTAATATATCCAATGAGATTGAGGGTTTGTGGAGCAGAGAATCCAGTGAGGGCATGTAATGAAATCAGTGGGTCAACAGGATTTTTAGTAGCATCGGGAAGGGGCAGCTCTTTAGTAGGGGGAACTACAACTTCTTCTTCATAAACATCCTCTGAAATGGCCATAAAATGTTTTTTTTCGTTACACTTGTGCTTGGGAAAATATTTTTCATCACAATTATAGAAAATACCCTTGATTTTGCGCTCATCCATTTCGGCCCAAGTCAATTTATGGACCTCGAGGGGAGTGGTAGGGGGGGAAGAATTTGTGGGTCGAGGGCGAGGAACAAAATAAGATTTTTTGTTCTAGTAACAAAACACTTGATTCTATTATTTGGTATTTGTAGTATCTTCCAACCAAGTCTGAGGGTGAGCCAATGATAAATAATTCTTAAAAGAACACATGTTTCATGCCCTCCATTCTTAAGGACAAATGCCCAAAGCTAGTTATAAAGTCTTTCATTGTGCCTAACTGTTTCAACTTGGTCAAACGACCTAAATAGTGGGTGTTAGTATCAAAGCATTCATGTATCTCTACAAAAAACTGAGTCCATGCAATATACCCCTGGCATGCATTTTTACACCATTTCCGCCATTGTTAGAGTTCAAGATCCATATATAGAATAACATAGTGAAGTTTGGCCAACTCATCGGTAATGCCATGCAGAGAGAAATAATTCTCCATTTGATTGACCCAGCTCGTGGGGTTGAAGCTATCAAATTTATTGACCTCAACTTAGGGAAGAGGGGGGTCATGATAAAATAAGTTGGATTGAAAAATCATGGAATAGGAGGAATCAACACCATATAAGTGGGACAATTGGTCTGACGAGGAAGGGACCTTCGACTGATTCAACAACTGGTTTAAATAGATTGGAGGGTAGACAATTCTCCCATGAATTTGGCATCCATGGAATCAATTTGTTGTTGGACTTGTATCTCGAATTTTGCAATGTGCTAATTAGTGGATGCAATATCAGAAGTCACTTGTTGGAGGGACTCCTTGGTCTAAGTGATGTAAGATTGCAGTTCTTGGTTGTGATTGGTAGAGATTTGGATATGAGGGATTTCTTTAAGGGGAAATGGGTGAATTATACCACAAAAAAGGACTTATAAGTGATAGGTACCACAATGATTAGGAAAAAAAGAGGACTATAATGGGAGATGTGGAAAATAGGGTCTTTGGGAAGGGGGGAAATTCCATTGAAAACAAAATGCTTCAAAATGAAAGGTACCACTGTGATCAGGGTGAGGAGAGGAATCCAATGGCATAGGTTCCAAATAAGGGTGTCGGAGAAATGGCCAAATTCTTAATAGAAAGAAATGTGTAGTAATTTCTCAACCCATATGCAAGAGGAAAGGTTTTTGTAGAGAAGGGTTTTCCATGTGCTATAGCTCTCTGATATACGTGTGGGGTTGAATAGTAGTACTCAACCCAATATCTCAGGGTAGCAACTAAGGAGGTTAGACTATACCCTTATCAATACTACTCGATTACCCATGTACTAGAGAGTATCTTCCCGAGAGTTGTTTTTGGTGGCACTATAGAAATCAAGTGATCGATCAGTTTATCTATAGAGGGCTTCAAGATATCTAGGATGATCCATATAGAGGTGTTGTATGATGCGCTACCACTTGAAGGGGTACCAATAGGGAGTTACAATGGTGGCCAACAATGTGCGCTCAAGTACCACTTGTAGTTCCTGTGCGTATGCTTCCCTGACCTTGTATTCATGCGTTAAAAGACATATCTATATAGCTTTAAGACATCAGAATATGTCTCTACCCTGAAAAAAAATAACCCACAAATTTTTTCAAAGGAAATTTCTTTGATACCACTTGTAAGGTACCATGTCTATTATAATAGTAGAAGTATAGAAATATTCTAGAAAATAACAGTGGAACAACATAGTATATGAAACCACAACACCAAAATAATACTTTTATTGATAGGAAACAATGTTCACTTGCCTCTTTGAGGGGAAACCTCCGGTAGAGTATCACTCTATTACAATAATTCTCAAGAAAAAAACTTCTCATGCCTCATACTCTTATTTATACTAATTCTGTCTTATAAATAACCTTCTAGCGGAAGATCTTTTTAGAAGTGGAAGATTATATGAGGTCTTCTTACATTGACGTGTTATCATTTATTAAATAGGACTTATAAACTAATTTTGACCTTTATTACATGGAAAATATATTATTCTACCTACATGAGGGGTTGGGGAGGTTATGTCCCTAACAATACATTGGTTGGTGTATCTAGCTACAAGAGATAAAATAAAAATTAATGAGATGGTTAAAGAATTCCCAATGGAAATGAATGGACTGAGTATGAGGGAATATTTTACTATGATAGCTTTGGGATCATATGATTTCATAATTGGTATGGATTAGTTTGACAAGCATCATGATGTCCTAGACTGCTAAAATAAGGAATTTACTTTCTTGGATGAAGAAGGGTAATTCAACACAATTCAAAGTATTCCAAGGGTACTAACTATCAAAGCATTTTCAGCCTTACAACCAAAGAAAAGATTTAGGAAAGGGTGTCAAATGTTTGCAACACATATGGAAGGGAAAACTACAGATAAAGTGCCAAAAATTGAGGATTATGTTTTCCTAATAGAGTTTGAGGATCTATTTAGAGAAATAATGGGGTTTCCACCCAAAGAGATGTTGATTTATCTATAAATATGATGTCTGGAGAAACCCCAATATCCAAGATGTCTTATAGGATGAATACACCAGAACTGAAGGAATTGCAAATGCAACTTGAAGAGATTTTGAAGAAGGGGTATATACTGCCAAGTGTGTCACCTTGGGGTGCTCCAATGTTATTTTTGAAAAACAAGGATGGTACCTTGAGTATTTTCATTGAAATCAGGAAGTTGAATAAGGTGATTGTGAAGAACAAGTATCCTTTGCAAAGGATATATGATATATTTGATCAATTGAAAGATGTTTAGATATTCTCCAACATTGACATCATATCATGCTATCATTAGGTGATAATTAAGGAAAAGGACATCAACAAGACAACCTTCAGAATAAGGTATGGCTATTATGAGTTACAGTGGTGCCATTTGGGTTGTCAAATGAACTAGTTGTCTTCATGTGTTTAATGAATGGTAGTTTGAGAGATTACTTAGATAAGTTTGTCATTGTATTTTTGTATGGCATACTTATTTACTTTAAGTCTAAAGAATATAATGAGAAACACTTGAGGATGGTACTACAAGTATTGAGGGAGAATTAGTTGTATGAGCTGAGAAAGTGCTAATTTTATCAGAGGTAGATAAATTATTTGGGCCATATCATTTAAGAGGAAGGGATAGTTGTGGATCTAGGAAAGATTAAAGTGATTGAAGAATTGTTGGTACCAAGGAATGTCTCCAAGATGAGATCATTCATGGGGATTGTAGGGTATTATAGAATATTTATTGAAGGCTTCTCAAATATTGTACACCCAATCACATTTTTGCAAAAGAAGGGCATGATATTTAAGTGGAAACCTCACTTGAAAAGAAGTTTTTAGCACTTGAAATATTTATTGATATATTCACCAATTTTGAAATTTGTTTACCCATGTGAATATTTTGTTCTATGCATTGATGCATGCAAGGAAGGGATAAGAGGGTTTCTTAGTCAGAGTGGGCATGTGATATGTTATGAGTTCTTATTTAGAATGAGAATGTGATATGTTATGAATTAAAAAATGAAAAGAGCATGAAAGGAACTATTCCACTCATGATTTAGAATTGGCATCCATAGTGCATGATTTGAATATGCATATGCACTATTTCATGGGAAAGAGATTTGAGTTGAGGAAAGACCATAGTGGTCTAAAATATTTGTTTGGGTAGAGAACCTTGAATGCCAGACAAAGTAGATGGATGGAATTCCTTAGTAAATATGACTTTGATATAAATCATATCAAAGGTAAAGAGAACAAGGTGGTTGATGCACTCAATAGTATGGTGGATGAGCTGCATGCTACATCCATTAGCATGTATAAATAATATTTGAAAGATAGAGTTTTAGATGCTGCAAAATCATATCAACAATACATGGAAATAAAGAAAAAATTACAACAAGGTATTTTGTAGCAGAAAATTGAATATTTTGAGCTAAGAGAGGATTGAATCCTCATGTACAGGGGAACATTTTATGTGCCAAATTTCTAGGAATTGAATAATCTAGTGTTAACATAAATGCATAATGTTCCTTATGCTTGGCATCCAGGTTGCCAGAAAACTATTGTAGTTGTCAAGATCTAATATTATTGGCCAAGTATGAAGAAAGAGGTGGCTAATTATATAGATATATGTTTGGAATGTCAAAAATTGAATATTGAGCATTGATACCCAACCATTACCCATTCCTGAGTGAAAATGGGAAGTTGTAATAATGGATTTCATCACTAAGCTTCCTAGAAAAACCAGGAAACATGTTTCCATCATGGTGGTGGTGAATAATCTTACTAAGGATACTCATTTTATTCCAGTAAATCTCACTCGGAAGACAACCAACATTTTTTATATTTATATGAGGTAAATTGCAAGACTTAATGGTGTGCCGAAGACAATTGTGTCCAACAAACATCCCAAATTTACATCCAATTTTTGGAAAATATTATTCAAAGGATTGATTTGGGACAAATATAAACTTTAGGACAACAGATCATCCAGAGTCAGATGGGAAAAGAATGATGGTAAATCATGTGATTGGAGATATTTTGAGACTATATGTGATGGATAAACCGTCAAAATGGGAAGATTATTTGCATTTGGTTGAATTTTCTTATAACAATGGGTATCAAACATCTTTAAATATGAGGCCATTTGAAGAACTTTATGGAATAAAGTACAATAATCCAGTGACCTAGGAAAATGATCTAGGTGGATATCGGTGGCCACCCACCATTTCCAACTAGCTCAAAACAATTTTCTGGCAATTTTGGTAATTTACTATTTTTAGCAGTTTTTTGGGTCTCGAACTTCCGGAGTCGTTTTGAGGCCCTAAACGACGTTTTTTGGGAAAATAGGTAGCAACATGGAAGTTCCTTCAATTTTTCTCACACCAAAGTTTTAGTCCTCGAATATATATTTCTAATGAGGTATCGAGCGCCCCAAACGAAGATCGTACGCAAAAGTTATGCCCTCGGGAAGTTGACGTATCAACTACCCCCATCGAGGCCCGCAAACCTTTTGGATTTTCATCTTCCAAGGTTAGGGTTTTGGATTTTACTTATGTTAAAAAAGGCATTTGGAGCCTTATTGTAACAATCATCTTCTTGCGAATGCGAGTAGCCATCACATCTCTTCTCAGAGATAAGCTTCCACCATTCTAGCGATTCTTTCCCTCTGTATTTTTATAGTCTCTGTACATTTCTTTCATTAATAGAAATCGTGTATTACTGTATTTCTATTTTTATGGTTGCATATCTGACACATTTCTGTTATATTATTGGATATCCGTGATATCTATGTGCATTTATTTATTACATCTCCACTCTCATTTCGTGCCGAAAATAATATGGATCAGTGGTATCAGAGCAGGTTACTCTTGATCGTTTTCCAGTGCAAGCCCCCGACGAGGTATGAGTATAGAAAGTTGGGTCTCAAGATTGTCTCTCTTGAAGACAATCGCTCTTTCATGCCCAAGAAACCCTCCATGACAGAAGAAAAGAAAAACGACGAAGCAGATGATCCTATGAATTTGTTGCTTGAGAAAGGTCTCACGTGATAGAGGGACAAAATGATGGAGAATTTTTCCCACATCCTTCAATGCCCGCCGATAGCAACATGCACATCTTCATCAAGCAACCACTTTGGAGGCACCTCTCCTTTCAAGGTACAAGTTAATTTTGATATTCCTGTATTTGAATGACAGATAGATGCAGAAGCCCTAGACAAATGGCTAAATCTTCTAGAAGTTTATTTCTCTGTTCACATTTTTTTCGACAGAGAAAATATCAGCTTCACACTCCTTAAAGATCTTCTCCATGTCAAACATTGGTGGGAAACTTACTGGGAGCAAAGTTCCACAGAGGAGTTTGAAATATATGGGGCCGAGCCCACTTGAGATTTTTTTGTGGATGCGATAAAGGAACAGTATTACCATGTTGGAAACTATGAGAACCAATACATGATATGGACCACACTGCGGCAAGAGAGGGGCCAAGCAATTTCAAAGTTCCCTAATACCTTCCATACCTTGCGCACCAATATGGGTATCAAAGACTTCGAAAGAAATTTGGTTCTAAAATACTGTGGGGATCTACACAGATACATCCTAACTGAAATGAATTTTTTGGATATTTCATCACTCAACGCACCTTCAACAAGCTAAGA
This sequence comes from Picea engelmannii, assembly GCA_009831015.1. NCBI lineage: Eukaryota > Viridiplantae > Streptophyta > Pinopsida > Pinales > Pinaceae > Picea > Picea engelmannii. The sequence goes on along the minus strand of ML786650.1, from coordinate 441,131 downwards.
AACACAATTTCTATAGTAAGGCAAGCAGCTCACCAAGATTCAGACTCAGCACATGCTTCCCCCTCTCTCGTGGGAACTCAATGTAATGGGGAACATTTCTTCCTAAGGACGGAGGATTGATCTAGGTGGATATCGGTGGCCACCCACTATTTTCAACTGGCTCAAAACAATTTTCTGGCAATTTTGGTAATTTACTATTTTTAGCAGTTTTTTGGGTTTTGAAATTCTGGAGCCGTTTTGAGGCCCTAAACGATGTTTTTTGGGAAAACGGGGAGAAACATGAAAATTCCTTCGACGTTTCTCACACCAAAGTTGTATTCCTCGGATATATATTTCTAATGAGGTATCAAGCACCCCAAACGAAGATCGTATGAAAAAGTTACACCCTTGGGAAGTTGACGTATCAACCACCCCCATCAGGGCTCGCAAACCTTCTGGATTTTCATCTTCTGGGACTAGGGTTTTGGATTTTAATTATGTTAAAAAAGGGCTTTGGAGCCTCAATGTAACAATAATATTCTTGTGAATGCGAGTAGCCGTCACATCTCTTCTCAGAGATAAGATGCCACCATTCTAATGAGTCTTTCATTCTATATTTTTACAGTCTCTGTACATCTCTTTCATTAATAGAAATCATGTATTATTGTATTTGTGTGTTTATGGTTTCATCTATGATACATTTTTGTTATATTATTGGATATCCACGATATTTGTGTGCATTTATTTATTACATCTCCGCTCTCATTTCGTGTCGAAAATAATCTAGATCAAAAAATTGAGTAGACAGAGCAATGGGTGGGCCAAAATGGCTCAGGGAAATGGAGGAACGGATGGTGAAAATACAACAGAATTTAAAGGCTTCACAAGACAAGAAGAAAATGTATGCTAACAAAGGTATAACTCAAATACAATTTAAAGTAGGTGACCATGCATTCTTCAAAGTGAAGGACAAACAAAGTTTATTGAAGTGAGGGAACCATTCAAATCTTGTAGTGAGATATTATGGACCTTTTTAAATCCTAGGGAGGATTGGTCTTGTTGAAAACATGCTTTCACTACCTATATCCATGTGTATTCATAATTTATTCCATGTTTCTTTTCTTAAAAGGTATGTACATGATGCTAATAATGTCATTTATTGGAATTTGATTCAGGTGGAGAAAGAAGGTGACTTTCAACCGCGACGGGTTTCATATTGGATTGGAAGATCAAGCAACTATGGGATCGATTCCTAGGGCTAGTAAAATTCAAATGGATTTGGTACGGTCCCAAGGATAGAACTTGGTAGCACCAAGATGTTATGTGGATAGAGTACCCACATATTTTTGAATACTTTTGAAGATTTTGATTGTACATGTGTATATAATGCACTGGGGATAGTGCATAAATAAGGGGTAGGGGAATGTAATACCCCTAAGTCGAACCAAAATTGTACATGTGAATTTATGATGGTGAGATAGGATACATTAGGTCATGGTACCTTTGTATATGTGTTTTAAGGCTAGAGTTCCTATGTGGTTACTAGGATGGAGAACATATATGCAAAAAGGGTCAATAAGCCTACATTTGTAAAATGTAATCACACTTAGATATTATTGAAAATACATCTTTGTTGCAGACCAACCCAAGAATAAGAGTATGTGGGGATAAACTCCACTAGAAAGGGAAAGGGGGGTTAATATTTTCAGATGAGAGGATAAGCCAAGGGGGATTAAGATCAAATGAATATTTTATTAATATTCCTCAAAGTACAAAGCATAAAGTACGGGATATTAATTTATCCTAAGTTCCCAAGGATTAGGAACTTGTTACCCAAGTAGGGGGAAAAGTGGGCCCGAGGTAGTTCCCAACATGAAAAGTGTCAATTTGGGAACATGCATACATATAGTTGGGAATTTATTTCATTTTCCATCATTCTATCATCATTCACTAATTATTATCCTCTACCGTCTATACCACTCGACATCAGTAAGTCATACTTGCACTAGGAAATATTTGGAGTTATTTCAACCAACAAAATTGGTATTTTGAGCTGAAGAGGTGGGTTGTCAAGCCCATGTATTATTGAATAAGTTGGTTGTCAGGCCTGTGTGAATTCTCTCCTGGTGAGAGAACTATTGGAAATTGTTTTGGCAAGGTGTCAAGCTACAACTACAAGGATTTTATACCTCCATTATGTCATGTCGTGGAAGCTCGAAAGGAAAGTGGGGCATCTGAAGGAGAGTTCAAAAGAGAAGGGGCACATGTCCTAGGGTATGAAAGGCATGTTGGTTTTCTACTAGATTTGACCCCTTAGTTCGAGCATTTGGGTTGTTGACAAGATTTACCCTAACTTATGATTCCTTTTCTCTAGTGGATTTGTATCCTCATATTAGGGGTGACCTCTTGTTGAGAGATCAAGAGAAACAAATTATATGGCTGGGAAGAAAGTATGAGGTCTACATGCCGTTGGCGTCTTATTTATACAAGATAAGTGTCTATTATGTGCGTTTTTTAATTATTGTTTGTTGATTTCCCTATTTTATGTTATGGGTATTTATTGTTATGATACTCAAGCTTATGTGTTGTTAGTAGGAATTTCTGATCATATGAAAAGCATTTCTATTTAATTGAATGGTATCGTGTTGAAAATTTTATGTGTCATAGCCCATAAAGGTGTTGGGGATGCTGCACTCTGTACTTATATTCTCAATATTATAACAATCTATATTAATGTTTCTTATTCCCCTCTTCTCCCATGTCTATTTGATTCTATCTCTGCATTACCAACACTGATATTTTTACCTTTGGGTTATTTTTCATGACTGAAGTCTCCCTCTTCTTCCACCATGTCCCAAATCTTAATTCCTATATTGAATTGATATAATATGAAAAAAAAAATTAAAAATGGTTGCTTGCACATTTTGCATAATTAAATTAATGATACGAGTCATTTTTTGGCTTAATTCGTGAAGTATTATATCATACTTATTTCAATTATAATAATTCCAAGTTACTCTTCTCTGAAACAACTTTTCAATGACTATCCTCTTTCACAATTATGAGTCTTGAGTAGAAAGTTATTGATGAAAAATTAAATGAATGAATATCCATTGGCACATGCAACATAGATTTAACGCTAAGTGATCATCCCATCATTCCTTCATATTCAATCTTGACCATTGATCCCATTTTAACATAGCTTGAACCTTCAACTTACAATCACTATCTTATTAATATTTTATTATCCTCGAGCATTGTTTTTTTTATCTTGATGGTTTCACCATGGGTCTAAGCCATATCTTATCATACCTTGATGGCCTCCATAATGCACCCTCCCATTCCACCACACTTAGTTTTCACCTATACTTAGAAAATTTTACAAGTATTTCACTGTGGGTCTTAGAGACATCATGAGTCATTGTATCTCTCACCCTCTACACCATACAATATGTAACAAGTGCTGACCTCTTGGGACATCATATATCTCACTCTCTGGGCCATCTAATCTGTGACAAGTGGTGACCTCCTAGGTCGTTCAATTGATTATTGGTACTTATTTGATATTCAATATTTAACCATGGGTCTATGAGACATCTTCGTTCTTCTCTTATCTAGGACATCATCCATCTGACCAATTCTTGATACTTAGTAGATTTTCAATATTTTACCATGAGCCATGAGTCTACAACATTTTCCCGATTCTCATGATCTCGTCTGTTCGATCGATTCATGATACTTAATCGATTTTCGAGATCGATTGTCTTGATTTTTCATATGCGTTAGCTTCCATTTGGATGTTGTTCTCATGACATGGTATCGATATCTGTCCTGACATGTGGTACTACACATGGAATTTGTAGAGTTTCTTGGTATAACACTAACGTAGACTGCCTCTGATGTGGCACTCATCTAATTGGACATTTGGAACTGATGAGGTTTCCATCATGGTGTTGAAGTGGAAAATATGGACCATTGAGTATGATTCCTCAATATTTTTATCTTAATCATTGATATCTAGAGATGAACATTCAGAATTTAACCTGTTTCGCATTCACAGTTCTTCACAATAAAAGTTAATTCCTTGCATGGGTTTCCATACTCGCTTATTCTAATTTAAACTATGTAACTCTTCATTTTATTTCTAAACCATTTGTAGTTGTTTTCTTTTATATATATATATATATATGTTGAAATTACTAAGACAACTGAGAGGGGGGGGGGGTGAATCAGTTGTAATTGAGCTTAAACAATTTTAAGTTTATTAAAACATTATTAATCTTTATTCAAGTGATCATCAACAATATACAACATATGGAAAGTAAAAGTAAAGAGCATCATTCACACATAAGGTATACACAGAGACATATTTTTCACGAGGAAACCCATAAAGGGAGAAAACCTCTTCTTCTTCGAAATGATAGGCAGTCTTTTAAGTTCTGTACATCATCTAGAATTGAGCACCGACTCAATGTGAGGCTGCTACCTCTGTTTTACAAGCTGCAACTTGTTTGAGAGCACCAACTCTCTAGTTTCTCTAGCACACACTAGAAGGAAGCACCAACTCCCTTAATTTTCCAGCACCAACTGGATAGAAGGACCAACTTCTAGTTACACAGGCTCCAACCTATATAACAGAGAACACTTGTTCTCCCTTGCACCACCCTGCCACCCTAGTTTCTCTGGCTACAACCAAATGGAAGCTACAACTTCTTGTGTTCAAGCTCTCACTTGAACCTCTGAGGAAAATAGTCCTCCCGAGCACCTCCCAACCTCCCTAGAACATAAATGAACAAATAAACATTCAACTACATAGATACATCAATTCTTACCAATCTTTCTTTGTTCTATACATCTGGTCATATTCTAACTATTTATGCAATTCATTTCTTCCTCTGTCTATTCAGCAGGTCTACTCTGCATCAACTTCTTCTGTAATTATGCTCAGCTTCAAGTTTTCTTTATCTTCAGTTACTCTTCCCTGAGTTTTGTCTCACACTGTTCATATTCTCCATCTCACGTTGCACTCTCTGATCTTCCCTTTCTTATAGTTTTATTCATTTCTCATACAGAACAACCAACCTCATGCTGTCTGTCTCATTTTCTTTTATACACACTCACGGTGGTTCAACTTCCCATCTCCTTAGGCAAAAATGGAGACCATTGTGTCAGCAACTGAAACGCCAACTAATCGGTAATCATGAATCCGTTTCACTAACATATTCAAAACTGAAGAGTTAATTGTGAGAGAGAACAGTAACCCTTCGATCAACACTTGATCTGACGGTTCAGATCATTCCGCAATTTCACATATCACGATTTTGACATTCCTAATGTTCAATGTTCTTGTCACTTACAAATCACAATCCACGAAACTCCGTAAAGAAGTCGGATCAACGGTCCAGATCACATCTTGATCCAATGGCTGCGATTAAATCACGATTTCATAATTCTTGTTGCATTGTTTCTTCTTTCTCCATTTCGCGATTCGTGAAACTCCGATATGGAGTTGGATCAACAGTCCATATATGATCTTGACTGAATGGATACGATTGAATCACTATTTCACAATTCTTGTTGCATTGTTTCTTGTCTCTCCATGTTGCGATTAGTGAAACTCCGATATGGAGTTGGATCAATGGTCCAGATAAGATCTTGATTCAACGGCTGAGATTGAATCATGATTTCACAACTCTTGTTGCATTGTTTCTTGTCTCTCCATGTCGCGATTCACGAAACTCTGATATGGAGTTGGATCAATAGTCCAGATCTGATCTTGATTCAACGACTGCGATTGAATCGTGATTTCACAATTCTTGTTGCATTGTTTCTTGTCTCTCCATGCCACGAACTGACGATCTATCCCCATGTGTTCTACCCATAAATGGACAGTCCTCCTTCTTTCGAAATTTTGTACACCCACTTCTCCTTGTACTTTAAAGAGCGTGCAGGTTCTCTTGATCCAATGATGGTCGGTTCCTGCGCTTGGATCTAACGTTTGAGATATGTCATCCTCTTCAGTGTTCTCTTCTTGTCTACATTCAAATTTGACGACCCTCGTTCTATCAGGAATTTGAAGGGGATCCAACGAACAAAAATTCTTCTCAAAACTTACGGGCCTACTTCTTTAGCATGCTCTTATTCATATCTGATGGCCATCGGGAATTCAGGAAGAGATCCAACGAACATGATTCTGGCTCTTCCCCGATTATGACTGCACTGCTGATCATCGCTGTTGTACTCAAGCCATCATCACTACTGTACTTTCCATCAATGATAAGTATACGCTATCTGTAAAACATGCCAACAATCCTCTATACATTCTTCCTGTACTCATGCCATTCGCTGTCTGTTAAATATTTGCCAACAATCTCCCCCTTTAGCATTGATGGAAATACAAGCACCCGCATGCATTCAAACTCGACTCTCCTCCTGAACTCTTTTTTGATGGCAATACAACACCCACATGCATTCGGACTCGACTCTCCTCCCAAACTCTTTTTTGATGGCAATACAAGCACCCGCATGCATTTAGACTCGACTCTCCTCCCGAACTCTTTTCTCCCCCTTTGACATCAATGTCAAAGAAGAAACATTCTTCCCCTGATCTTGTTGCAAAAAAAAAAATACTCCCCCTGTCGACTATAAGCATCTTGGAAATACACTTGATATTCAATAAGTACTCCCCTTGACCAGGTGAACAGATTATATAGGAGAGATTATAATCCCCAATTTTTTACGAAGATATCCAAAAGTGGTCGTTGCTAATGGTTTAGTAAAGATATCAGCCATCTGTTCTTTGGAAGGAATATAATTCAGCTGAACAATTTTGTTTGTAACTTGTTCTCTGAGAAAATGGTACTTTATTGGAATATGCTTAGTCTTGGAATGAAGAACAAGATTCTTGGAGACACTAATGGCACTGGTGTTATCACAATGAATTGGAATAGGATTAGTGTAAGCTACCTTCAGATCTGCAAGAGTTTGTATCATACATAAGATTTGTGTGCAGCAGGTAGCAACAACAATGTATTCTGCCTCTGTAGTGGATAATGAAATGGATCCTTTCTTTTTACTAAGCCATGCAACTAATGAGTCACCCGGAAAGAATGCTCCTCCACTGATGCTTTTTCTTTCATTAACATGGTTTGCCCAGTCTGCATATGAATAAGAAGTTAACTAAAAATTTTGATTTCTAGGATACCACAAACCATAAGTCATTGTTCCCTTCAAGTATTTAAATATCCTTTTGACATCTACCAAATGACTTTGTTTAGGAGCAGACTGAAAACGACCTACCATTCCAACAACTTCCATTATATCAGGACAGGATGTTGTGATGTATAGAAGACTGCCTATCATAGAGCGATATGTCCTTTAATCAACAGCAGGTGAGATATCATCTTTACTCAGCTTGCAACCAACCACCATAGGTGTGCTAACTATAAAAGAATCTTCCATCTGAAATTTCTTCAACATTTCTTTCAAATATTTTCCTTGAGAAATAAAAATTTCTGCAGAGCTTTGTTTTACTTGTAAACCAAGAAAATATGACAGTTCTCCTATCATGGACATTTCAAATTTTGTTTGCATAGAATTAGCAAACCACTGGATAGATGATTCATTAGTACAACCAAAAATAATATCATCTACATAAACCAAAACAACAAGTAAATTATCACCTTCAGACTTAATGTAAAGGTTACTGTCAACAGTACCTTTCTTGAACCCTTTTTCTTGTAGAA